>CAEGAG010287124.1:0-16953 GCA_903067065.1 Brachyrhaphis terrabensis
TGCAGCATAGAACATTTTCACCTTATAGTATCCATTTAAAAGCTACGCCATATTGCTAATGGTGGACACTCCTTCAAAAGATAAATGCAGATGTTCTACTCACTTCAATGGTGACAGGTCTGTAAAATCAGGCATGCAGATTGTTTCTACAAACATCTTTTTTAAAGGTTGGATGCCACCTGTCCAATAAGACCACTCATAAAAGTGTCCTTGGTACTAAACATTCAACTGTCAACTTTTCAAAGTATCACAATAAAGTAAAAGTGGTAGGAAACAGAAAGAACTCAACAGTGAAGTGGTAACTCACTCAGCATGGGGACACTGCAGACCTCCAAATATCTTGGGCATTCACATTAGTTCAAGAACATTACAGAGAACTTTGTGGAATATAACTCCTTACATTCTCTAGCACTATGCAAAGTGGTATAAAGGCCACTGAGCTATCAAGTGGAGACATGTTTTAATTTACTGAACAATCGCACTTCTTTGAGAAGCCAATAAACAAGTCTGAGTTTGGTGATTGCCATGTACTGTACAGTGCAAAATGGAAACTTTGGTGGAAAGACAATTATGGTGCGGTGTTACTTTCAGGGATTAGCTTTGACTGCTTAGTTTCAGTCAAAGGAAAGGTACAGCGTACAAACGCATTTTGAAAAATGTTGAACTTTGTTAGATCAGAGTTAATTTGGTCCTTTCCTGTCCTATAATGAGCATGCATCAGTGAACAAAACAAGTTCTATAAAAACATGGATGAAAAGATGATTAGCCTGCTCACAGTCCTGACAATAACCCAAAGGAACAGTTTTGAGGTGAATTAGAGAGGAGACAAAAGGCCAGGCCCACTTATCAAACATCATCTGACCTCAAAAATTCACTACTAGAAAAAGTGTTAAGTATTTCTACAAATATACTTTTAAACCTCATGGGAAAAGTGCTGGAATGAAGGTGGTCTTCTCTAATCCCAATCCCTACATGTTGCTGCCCACTGTCTTGCCATCTGGCTGAAAGATTGTTTCTACACCTTCTCCGTCACTTGCAAGAAAAAGACCTTCAGTAGTCATAGTGAGGAACTTGAAGAAATTCCATCCATATATAACGAAATCAACACAAGACAAATGTAAGCATATCTTAACTATGAATTAATATTTTAGCAGGAGCTGTCAGAGTAATTGTTGCGTTTCAATTTTGTTCATACATTTTTGTTTTCAAAGTCTTAAAATCATAATACCATGTTATCTCCTAGTTAATACATAGTTAATGAAGGGTATTGTACTATAATCTTTTAGTGGGCAATACCTAGATACAATTAAGATATGAATGCAACATAGTGGTGATTTTGCAACTAAAAATTATAATTTTTTTATTTGTGTCATCATAAACAGAAAGATGTGCATGGTTAGCAAAGTTAGAGACAGCATAATAGCAACAGAGGCAAAACAGGGAATATATGACTACTTCTTGAAGAAGTGGGGACACAATAATCAAATTAGATGTAAAAATAAATGAGAAAAGAAAATTGACCTATGGATCATCTGAAAGAGAGAAATAAGCAATCTGCACAAATAAAAGCCAACCTGATGGTGCACAAACTAAATATTCCAATCATAGCAAAGGTGCATAGAAGATGAAACCTGTGGAGTTTTGAGAAAGAAAATAAATTGAGTGACGAAGAGAGGAAAGAAGTGATGATGAGAGTAAAGGGTGGAGTGAGAGTGACATGCTCCTGCTGCGGCTCACTGATAAAGAGGATATGGTCTTTATGCCTCAGAGAGAGTAGAAGATAAATGAGGCAGGATGAAAAGAGGAGAGACAAATGAGATGTGAAGAAAGTGGAAAGGTTTGAAAGTGGCCTAGTGAGCAGAGACAGAAGAGCAAAGAAAAAAAAACATACAGAACAGAGAACTAAAGAAAATACAGCAAATAAAAACGTTAATTATCGTCATCATAAAAGTAACGTTCTGCTCCCATAGCTGTAAAAAGACCACTTGTTTATATCTTGTGCAATATACAATGAAAATCTGAGTGTGTTTGTTCTATCTGTTCTTACTAAAAGATGAGTTGCCAAACATTTTTGTGCTTGTAGTGAGACCCATATTGTTACACTAAAGTTGCAAAGACGGCACAGTTACACATCTCTGTGCCAGTAATGGGCAATTTACCCTTGATGTGAGCATTTGGTTGCAAATTGAGATAATATCTTTCTCCGAAACAACAGGCTGAGCCAACTGACTGGAAAGATAAATGACAAAACCATCTCTAAACAGATGTGTTAAAGAATTACTGGCTATAGAATAATGAGATAGGTTATAGGTTATAATTCTTTATTTTAAGTCAACATAACTGTCCTTCAAAAAGTAGAAATGGATGTACTGGTGTATCAAAAAATCTTTAGCACCAAAACGAGTTGTAAAAGAGTTATCTATTAACTATTAAGTAAATATTAAGGCTGATATTGTGATTTCAAAATCATACCTGCAATATATAAAAAAATAGTTATGGATTTTAGATAGAACCTTCTGCAGATTTGCATCAAAGCACAAAAATTCATTTTTGTGATTCTCAAAATACCACCAACAGCTTTTATATGATCATTTAATGGCTCTGCTGAATCCTTTCAAAAGTCACTTAAGGTAGCACCTCACTTTAAACTTTCAGTGCACAACTGTCATTAAAACATCAAAAGGAAATGACAGGAAAGGACTGTATATGATTATGCAAATATTTCTGGAAGCATATGAGAGCGTGGCTAAAGGACATTATTCAAGAAAGGGGAAGCATCTCCTTGTGAGCATGAGTGGTGTTAGAGCTCCACTGGCTTGCTGAGAATTGGCAGTACTAATTTAAGTCCGACACTTACTGTTGTCACTTCTAGTCATATACACATTTTTACAATACGACATTTAATGTACAAAAAAATGAAGCACGGTATTTTTGTATTTTGTATGGAATGGTAGTAAAAACTGAGGGTTACGGGTTAGGGTAGGGCAATGAACAAGTGATTAGGACAGAACAGAGGGGGAATACGTACAAGACAAAAACTAAAAAAGGACACCACACTGAACTGAATAAGGTCAAGTACATTTCCCATGATAACGTTCATGTTAAAGTGACAGGAGAGGACAGAGCAAAACAATGACAGAAAAGAGACAAAATAAGCAGCAAAGAAAAAATCTGTTTTTCTCCTGCTTTGAGATTTCATTAGTGTTGTGGTACCTTGACTTAGAGGGAGGATTAAGAAATTCAATGCAGTCATTTTCACACTAAGTGAGACAGCACAAAGTATTATACTGTTACTGGTGTTGTACTTGAAAGCTGAAGTTCTGCAGTCTCATGAACTTTGTCATTAATTATGGAAACAAAAACAAAAAAAATATGCATTGGTTGGAAAGGTTGAGATTTCTATTAGTACACACATATCAAGAAATTCCAGACAGAAAGACTAAAAGTCTGACTCCAGCAGGTTGATCTTAAAAACACAATTTGTGTTGACGAGGACAATATCAGAGGTCATCGAGAAATGCAAGAACATTGTCACCCAGACACTGGAATGCCCAAGAACAAATAAGATCAGTCCAAAAATAACTGTTTTCACTGTTGAAAAAGTATTTATAATCATTTGAGCATTACATCTTTATCTAAGCAAAACTGTAAATTAAAAACTATTTCTTGCAGAATGATGACCCCTGCTTTACCTTCAATTCCTAACTGAATATGTTATTGATACGCTGAGTATATGCTGCCCTATTTCTGCACAGTTGCATCATTGTCTAGAGTTATACAACCTTGAACTATGCTTCAAAGATGAAATGCTTAGGCTATACTTTTAGTAAACAACTTCAGAATTATGCATAAAGACCTAATGTTATGAATTCTGTGCAGTTCATTTATGTACAGGAGTGGTGACCAAAGTCAGGCCTGAAGGGTTGGCATCCTGCATGTGTTAGTTTTATCCCGGGTTCACCACATCTAAATTAAATAGTACTTTAATAATAGGCCTTTGCAGAACACTGTGACTTATTGAGGGGAGTTGGACCATTTGAATCAGCTGTGTTGGAGAAGAAACATCTAAAAATTGCAGGGCACTCGTCCTTGAGGACTGGAGCTGGACATCGATGTACACAAACAGTAATTTAGTCAGATTTCAGGTAAATTTGTTTTTTAGGATAGTTTAATATTTAGTCAATTCTGGATGATAGAGACATACAGTTTATATTTTACAGAAGTTATTTGATAAAAGCTGAGGGTTTCTGAAAAAGTAATTGTAAGTCATAATCTTCTTTTTACCCTGACTGAACATTTTTGATAACCAAACCTACTTAGACATGATTTTCCAGTCTGTAACATTATTACATGAAAATACTTGAAATCTCTTTAAATCCCCCAGCCACTCAGGCATCCAGAGCCTGTTTTTGAAAGAACATGAAGAGCTCTTAAGACTATAGTGGCATGACATCTCAAACATTACTGATGCCAAAGGACCTTCTATTGAGATCTCATGGTATGTTATTAAAATAAAGTCTATTTTTGTTTTGCCAACATATTTCATTTGATAATATTTTTTTAACTATGCTACTTCTCTTAACTATCACAAGTAGTGCTTCAGTCTACAGGTACACGCCAAAAGATTAATTTTAAAACCTTAACCCTTTAATAAGACTTTCCTTAAGATGGATAAGCAGATGAAAAAAAAAAAAAACAGCAACAGATTGTGCTTCATAAACAAATAAAATATTGTAAAGCAACTTCTGTCTCGTCAACGTGAGCTCACAGTGCTCCAGTGGCTCATTCAAGATGTAACTTAATTTATAAACAAACATTGAATGACAGCCCAAGTCAAAGATCTTCAATCTTCAATGAAATCTAGCATGTAATCAGGCAAGCACCAAAAGTCCCTATTCATTTGCAAGATAACACTGAGGAGTGCAAAGGTGACGGGTAAAACTTTGCAGTTCTCAGCTTAAAGATTTCTGTAATGAAAATAAATAAATGCAGCAAAATACAACACAGCTCTCCATCTAACCTAACCTCTATGAATTCTGTGCAGGGACAACTGTGGAAGCTGGAAAATAACAGAAGTCTGTTGGAACAGGAATCAAGGAGAAAATAAAACAACAAATCTTCATTTGTGCAATAAAACACCCACTCTAACAATCAGTCTCTGGTATTTCTATTGCTGGAAGCTGGCTTCAGAAGAGTTAATAATATGGTCAATGATGTCAGTATGGTCTGACATAATTGATTACTGAACAAAGATCTTGTTTAATATCTTTTGAACAAGATATTATGCATCTTTGAAAGAACAAATGTTTGTAATGCGATGAAACTTTATTTAAATGGCCAAATAAATTAGAGAATTTACATTAATCTTGCCCATATCTCTCAACTATCAAAGAGAAAGATGAGGATTGCCACATAGTAAAAATTTGGTGTTTTTACAAATGTACCAGAGAGGTTTTACTCATTTGAACTGCATCAAATGCAGTCTTCAAAATGTGGTTCGCAAGAAAAATAAGCATGATCTCCAACTGATTTAGTTCCTGTTTAAATAGAGGCAGTCCAACTTTTGTAACTGAAGAAATAAAAGTGCTTCTCAAATAGTGCTATTGCACCATTTCTCCGTCCTTGGGCAATGCTGCAGGGAACTTTAATATCCCAGCTCATTTTTCAGAGAATTTTATTGCATTTCTGAGTAATATTTGAATGTGCTAACCTAGTTAAACTTTGCTAAATGTTAGTAAAATGTCTGCACTAATGAGCTCCCAGTGCAGGTGAACACAATTATACGTGGGACGTATGGGAACCTGTCTTCTAAAAGGTGCTAAATCAAGTCAGACTTGAAAATAGGCATCAGACAAATGCGACTGTTTTTATGTATGACAAAGTGAGGAAATAAGAAGAAAAGGTACTTCTAGCTTGCAGTTTATGGCATAAAATGTCATACCTGCTAAACCTGTGGTGTTAATTAAAATGTATATGCATTAATAAAGATTCATTTTATGCTAACTTGACAGATATATTTAAATACTGATATTTGTGGCTACAAGAAATGGAAATAAAAAATAAACGATGAGATTGTGCAGCTGTGTCACTTCATTTTTCACTGATTTACAATAATAGCTCTAAAGCAAGGTTATCTAAATTTGACGAATGCCTGCTACCTCGCCTTCCCTCAACATGTCTGTCCTTGACTCTTCTGGTTATATCTGTTCTCTAAGACGCTATAAGACTTGAAAACGAAAACAAGTTGCAACTTGGGACATAAATAAGGGATCTTTTTATTGCAACTCATTTTCAAATTTTTAAAATACAGATGAATTTTAGTCAAAGATAATTAAAGATAAAAAATGCTTCACAAATATAACTTAAAAACAGGAGATTAAAATCTAGATGTTGGAGATGACAGATCATCTGGACCCACTGTTTCTGATGTAACTAAATGTATATAAGTAGCTGTTTTATCGTTGTTTGATGTGTCACAACAAAATATCTTATTACAAATCATTTAAAACCAATTACTCTGGAAAGAATCCTTTTAGATTTTAAGCCACAATTATCGGCTACAGTTCCACCTTTTTCTTTTTTTGTTTCGGCCAAATACAAAGGACTTACTGACAAAAGCTGTGGTTTCACATTGAAAGTTTATGACTTCCCTTCCATCCACCACAAGCACATAAGCATTAGCTCGACAACATTTTAGAGATGAACTTTAGAAGTTTAAATATCATTAGAGTAACATTTTGACAACTACGTGCCATATTTCTGTGCCATGATCATAATGAGCACAATCATATTTGAACAGTAACAAATGTTGAAGCTACATTACATTAATATTGCTGTGTATTCTCAAACTGTTCTGAGTTTGTCAACACTCATCATGCTTGCTTTACCACAGTTAATTTACCTCCTGATAGGAAACTGCAGAGCAACTGACTCACACTATTTGCTTTCTCAGTTCTGAAGTGTGTAATAAGAAAGAAATAATTTCAAAATACTCAATAAAAGCTTTAAACCACCTTCAACTTGCTTATAATATTTATATACATATTAATTTAAAGATCAAGTTTCTAATGTTAAATTTAAAATGGACTAATTTCAATTTGGGGGATTTCTAGGAAATATTTTTCTATTAGTCTCAGTTGCTATTTTACTAGCTTAATTATTTGTAAATTCAGCCTCACGTTGAAGCTAATGTTCAGTGAACAAAATGTTCAGTTGATCATTTCTCTTTCTAACCCAAAAATAATCTTTTAAATGTAATAGCCTTTGAAATTTTTAAGGATTCAGAAAAAAATAAAATTAAATAATAATAAAAAAAGTTGTGCTGCAGGCTGCTGGCGAACATCCTAAAAATCCTATGCTGATGCCAATATTAGTGCCAATATACTGTCCCTCGTTATTCAGAAAAATGTATTTAAAGTTTTAGATTTACAGTGATTGTCAAATCCAACAATATTAATGTCATGAACCAAATTTTAAAAGTTTAGATCAACACTGAAAAAGTGCCAGATTACATGAAGTTATTGTGAGCCCTTTAAAAAAAATTAAAAACACATTTGTGGCTTATTAATATCTACTAGCAGTCTGTTAGCGTATACGCTTTCTCCAGTTAATTAAACCACCTTTTTGTGAATTAAAACCTATGGGTCATTCATGTTATGAAGTCTGAATCTTAATTAACTTGGATGAAAGCTTAGACAGATAATCATGCAAATCAGAAATGCTGGTCAGGTCTCAAAAACAGTCAGACTAGTGGTTCCAGTGTAATGAGTCACATGACTAATGAATGAGCTCTTCTTCATTGTTAATTAGGAAATACACTGATCAATTTAACAGCTAATTGTTGAAGCTAGGACCAATTATTGACATTATCATTACTTGAATCACACCAATTAACTGTGTGTAGGCCTTGAAACAGAGCTGATATGAAATAATAAGCTTTTTTTGGCATCACCAGTAGTTTAATCTACAATGCAGAAATGGTAGAAAACCTGAGCTTTCCCCCCTTGAAAAATAACTTTGGACAATTACCATTGTAACTGATTCTCTGGTCCTAACCTGATTATTGGCAGCCTTTTTCTGTCAGAGCCCTTACAACCTATTTGACACCTCCTTCTGCAGCACCTGAAGGAGCTGTCTAATTCACCAATTTCCTCTCTTCTGGAATCAATATCAAAACACATGTTGGAGGCAACTGAATTATAAAAGTTCACTTTTGGACTTTGTTCTCCTGAACAGATATGAGAGTGTAGTGCTGTCAATTTTTAGATAACCTGTTGTTCCTCTACCTATAGTAAATCATTTAAAAAAAATTACTTTAGATATTGAGGTATAAATGAAAAAATTAAGAAAAGAGAGCTTTACACATGCTAGACAAATTATGTACTATTTTGTGACAGTAGCACAGATTAATTGATTTCCATATTTTAAACGTGAAAAAGATTTTGTCTGTCCCAACTGCTCATGAGATTACATTTATTTGCAGGCAAAGTGAGTAATGATTATTGTTTTGCTTGTAACACCTTCATCTTGACATTTTCACAAATTATATTTGACACTTTCTCTAGTAAGGAGACAGTCTTTTCTGGAAGACTGCACAATTTAATTATTACTACAGTTTGTGTATGGATGGATATTGTTATGTCTCAACCTTAACTTTAGAAATTCTTGTCAGTCAGATCATGACCTCTATGCTTTGATGTTCCTTAGAGACTTTTCTGGACCACATTAGTGGCTTTTTCTGAAAGCTCTCAGAGACAAATCCACCAACTCTCAAAAGACGACAGCCATCTCGCTGGACTCCATTCTACTAAATCAGTCACACGAGTGCACACAGTGGTCCACTAAAAATTTTAGGCTATGGTCTACAGACAGCAGATGGTCACTGAAACCACTTGATCTAAGCACATTCCTGGAAAATTATCTGAAAGGAAATATATGTGGTGGAAAAAGGCGCACAATAGGGTTATATAATTTTGGGAAATCATGTATGTAACTGTGGTAACAGTTTTAAATATTGAAGTGACTAAATTGATTGTGATCAACCTGTATTTTCCTTCTTTCTTTTCCATCATAATGACCCTACCACCTTCAGATTTTAAGCATCTTTCTATCAGATAGAGACGTAAACATTACAAGTAAATTAAATTGGTCAATTATTTAGTGGCAAGTACATTTTGAATGCACAGCCTCTGACTGTTACAGCCAAAATAATTAGCTGTGTTATTGCACACACTGAATTGGTGATGCCCAAACTGCTAGAAGCACCAGTACCTGGTTTGATGTTCATGATATTGCTGCACTCTTTTAGCACTTTCATGCCATGCCACACTGAGGCAGTAATTCATGGAGAAGAAGCCCCAAAAAATATGAAGTGCATATGTTGCGCAGTAAATGAACAAAAATTTCAGTTCACTGACATTTCTGGATTAATGAATAATGAATGAATGAAATAAATAAAGTTTTCTTGTTCTTACAGTATATTTGACTTCATATTAAAGTTTTGCTTTTACAGTTGAAATTAAATCTCTAATATTAATTGCATTGGAATGAGTGGGTAGATTTAACTCTTATCCACTCTACTAGATCAAATTTTAAGTCATAAATCTAGAATTCTAACATCAAATCAAGATATAACAATCACTTTAGTACTCATTATTTCTTAAGCATCAACTGTGAGATTACAGAAAAATTACAATAGCAAATGTGACCAGAAAAGCTCAACAGCTGTGCCAATTTGCAGACGTCACATACACTGTCTGTTTTAGACTGCTGCAAATTGTCACGAGCTTAAAAATCACAGCAGCAACTATCAGCAACACTGAAGGTCTAATTTTGACAGCACTTTTTCAAAATCTTCAAATTAATGTTAAAGCTCCACCAGCAAGCTTCTTCCCAACTTCAGATATGTTTTAAGTCAACTAAAAAAGTATTTTTCTCAGTCCTGAAGCATTCTTCACTCTCATGGACAAATGGCTCTAGAGATGAGAAGCAAAAAGAAATGGAAGCTAATTTTGGTAGCTCTGCCTTGAGCCATACAAACGAATCTTTTCATCCTGTGCTGCAAAATAACAGTGTCAGAGAGGTCTGTTATTCAACCCAACTAAATTATGCTGAGACTGATGGTCTGCTTGAGAACAGAGCAACAATGAAGCAAGAATGGCAAGTCTTCATTACCAATGCTTTGTGTGGCTCAGAGTGAAACGATAACATGCTGAAACTCATTTCCTACAAATATACACCTCTGCAGGATCTTTAGAGGCAGTGTGATTGCTCATTAAAACGAAATAATACAAGTTGGTTGAATGAAAGGAACAACTTAATGTCTCATCAGCTTCAAAAAATATTTTTTGAGCGATTGAGAGCAGTGAGCCTCACCTATGCTATAAGCTGATAACAACCTGTTACACAGATAATTGCGTTGGCAAGTATTTCATCCCATTTGCAAAGATATGAAATCTTTTTTTCCTTTAAGAAAAAATAATGATTAATAAAAGCTACTTGAGAAAACACTTGTACAATTTCAAAAGATGGAACGCTGAGAATAGACTTTGACAAACTAGAAATAGATACAATTTAGGATCTTATTTCTCTGCAGAGATTAACATCTTTAAAAAAAAATACTTTCCAGATACACCTGATGCCCTAGCATGATCATATAACCAGGCCTAATGTTGACCTCTGCAACAGTTCAAATCAACTCACACAACAAATTTTGAAAAGCCAATATCTTTCACAACAACTGCCAGAAATGACCAAGGTCTGGCATTTTACTGCATGTTTAGTTTGGCAACATGGTTTCTTTTTCTGTATTCGGCAAACCGAGAACAGTACGTTCACTTTGATTTCTGTAAATAAATACTTTGGTTTATGTATAGTTTAAAATACGATATCAGTGTTTGTTTAGTTTACAGTTTCTATGTGGCCGGTTGGCAACATCACACGTAAAATACTCAGACCAGCTTTATATCAAAGCATATTCTTTTAAATGATGCCCTTGCTAAAGTCCAGTCTTAAATATGACTGAAAGTCTGTGGCAAAAGTTTAAAAAAAATGCTGTTTAGAAACTATTCAAACTATGTCCACAATCTGTATGGCCAAGAAAAGCACAGAAAGAGGTAAAAAAAAAAAAAAAAAAAAAAAGTCTCTAGAGTTCCAAAGCTAGTAGAGAAATACCCCAACAGACCAGCAGGTTGTAATAGGTAGTTCTATAAAGCTTTTGATTGGGGACTGAATACAAATGTAAGCCACACTTTTTGGTCTTTTTGGAGACTTTTACAAGGACCTGTCTATGGGAACCTAGTCACCAACCTTCTCATATCCCACACTAGACAACCAGGTTGTTGCAATGAACCTGTGACTCCAGCTTCAATTGCAGCAAAACACTATTGCCCCAATCACAAGTGAATGATGAGCTGTAACAAGCAACCCCCTCATTGCACATGCACACCAACTTATCTTGGCACTAATAGGTGTCATAGGGCACCTTCATCCTGTTTTTGTGTCTGAGTGTAATCAGTCACCAGCAACTACTTTAACAAATTCAACTAAATAACCTGCTCTGCATTACTGTGTGGGGAAAAACCGAACAAGCTCAAGTGGGTGTGAGCCACCACAGCACAACAAACAGAGTCCATGTCATTAGTACCCAGTGGACAATGTCTTTGATGTTGCCTATCCCTCTTCTTGTTTGATGGTACTGGCCTTGTAGATGAAGCACAAGAATCAAATGATGCATTATGTACAGAGGCCCCACACAGCATCAGTTACCAGAGTCTCGTTGTCTGAAATACTCAGATCAAAGTGAGGGACCCTTACAAATCCAATACAAGAGAGTGGAACAGTCAACAGCTTCCATGACACAAAAACAAACTCCCCTTGAAGAAGAGAAAAACATTGCAAGTCCAATTTAGACAGAAATCAGGAGACAGCAGCAGCCAAGAGGCAGCCTCTCCACCTAAAGGACAAGAAATATGAAGAGCTGCACCCACGACGAGTTTAGTCTGTGTATGGAATGCAAAGCAGCATATCTTCACACTTTAGTTTAATAGACTACTAATATACTCGAGATCTGAGCTTTACATATCCATATTCATAATATGTATATCATTGTTTACATATACAGGCTACCTTTTCGTAGCAACTCAAATGTCTTGGATTTTCTTTTTGCATTGCAGACACATAATTACCAAACAGCCTGAAGATAAAGAGCACTGCAAAATACACATTTAGATGATTGGTCAGTTTTTCCTCCTTGGTTTAATTTTAAATGTAATATAAAAAAAAACTATTTGTAATCACATCAGTTTGATAACAACCTACCCTACAGACAGTTAGCTGAATAGTTTAAAGACAAATACTGTAAAAGCCAAAAATTAGATACAGCATATGTATTACATAAAAAAAAGTCAAAAGTTCAAAATGAATTAATTCATTCCGAAGATAAAACGAGTACAGGAAATAAACAGAGTGGGGTTCTTCATTTAAAACTTAATAAAACGAGTAAAACTTTGATTTAAAATACTGAAGGATATATAAAGAAGTGAATAATTTGCCAACGTGAAGGCAACGTTTCCAAAATGCCCTGCATGATCGGCCAGGTCTAGGTGCAGTAACAGGCAGGAGGTATGGAAATGAGAGGAGAGGGTAGGCACAGACAGCAGGAGAGGAACTGATAGCCTGGTGCATCACCTTCACTTCCCTTCCCTCCTGGAGATCTCTGGGACACAGGCCAGAAAGTCCTGCAAAACTAACTTAGATTTTATAAATTTGTTTATTTTTCCTCCCTCTTTAATCCACTTCAGCTGGAGCATCAGTGAGTGACTGTGTGCAGGCCAAAGCAATGAGTAAAATCCAGCTTAGCACTACTTCACTAGTGGTGTAGTGGTGACAATATTTGAAGAGGCATCATCATCAACTTGACTTACAAAGTACTTTAATACCAGTCACAGCTGAAACAATGTGCAGAACCATCAAAGTTAAATCAGACAAAAAAAAAAAAAATCAAATAAAAAGATGAAGCTAAAAACCCAACAATGTAAAGAAATTCAAAGTTAAATATAAATCATACAATAAAGCACTGAAATAGATCAAATCAATACCAGTAAAAGTCCAGTAAAGTCTCAGTAATATTAAGGGACAGAGTAAAAATAAACTCTTAGACTGGTTTTAAAAATGGATAGTAAATGGGCCTGTCAAATGTGCAAAGGTAGGGTATTACAGAATTTAAGAGGCTCAATAAAGAATAAAGAAGTTCTAAGATTAGAACTGGGAATGAACAGGAGCTGCTGGTCAGCAGACCTAAGTCACCGAGTAGGAGTGTGGTGGTGGAGAAGCACCATTAAATGAGGGTGATGAAAACCTTAAAAACAGTCTGGAGGACTTTAAAGTGAGCTCTAAAATACACAGGCAACCATTGAGAGTGAAGCCAGGAAAGCGGTAATGTGCTTTCTTTGATGCATTCCTGTTAGAAGCCGTACAGCAGCGATTTGAACCAGTTGCAGATGTCTAACAACTGAGAACTGGTTGATTCTAAGATAGAGTGAATTAGTAATCCAGTGATTAAATGAAGGCATGGATTAATATTTTCAACTGTTGCCTTGAAGGATCAGATTTTACCTATTCTATTTTTCTTAAATGGTAAAAGCTGAAATCATGTCTGAACTAAAGCCTAATTCTGGCTGTTCAAAATTTAATCTTACATTTGACATTCTTAAAAATGTAGGCTTTCATAATTGTAAAAATGTGGCACTTCATACATAGAATTAATAACCTAAACTGTGAATCTTGGTTTAAGTTTAATTTTATACTATTATGTTACATTCATTGTAATATAATACAATGAATTATATTACAATTCATTGTAATATAATGAATTGTAATATTATGTAATATTAATGAATAATATTATTATGAATAACAACATTCATTGTTATTCATAATAACAATGAATGTTATTATATTACATTCATTGTAATATAATAAAGTAAAATGGGTTCTTTTTGAAGAAAACTTAGCTTTTATTTAATGGTAAACTATTAAAATCAAGTACCAAAAGGTTCAGAAGAAATGTGAAATCTTCACCTTAGTTCAGCAGGTCAAACAGCAGCAGCAGGGCTTTGTTTTAAGCCAGAGCTCTGACCAGGAATTATTCCCACTAAAATGATTTGGTGTTGCTTCATCAACTTCTTTGAAAAATCTATGTTCAGAAAAACAATTTTCAGAATTGCACGGATATATTGACAATATCCGTGCAATTCTTCAGGTGTTTCCCTTACACAACATATTGTGTAAGGGACACTAGTCCCTTACACAATATGTTGCTGTTGGAAAATGACTTCTTGCTACTTAGTGAAAACACCAAAAGAATGAATGTAAGGCAATTGGATTTCAGTTTGTTCCAATTAGCAACTCTCTGGTCCCAGTTACTGTGATTTTAGATCAGAATGCACATGTTGTAAAGGACATGCTTTCACACAGGAACGCAGACACACACTAAAGTGAAACGCTCTGAAAAACCAAAATTGGACTCAATAATTTTTGCCAAAAAGTCATGGATCCCCATTCTCATTTACTTTCTGCTCAAACTGAAAACTGTATCATGGGGGCACAGGCGCTGCTTTTACACACGCATTCATCCGCATCTTCAAGCACAGAGGCACACAAGCATTAAGACGGCAGAGGTGCGACTTTAAGTCCTCTCTTTTCTATTCCTTGGAGCAAAAAGTCAGAGTCTGGGTTGAAGTGATAAGTGCACCGGGATACCACCAAGCAAAATACACACATGCTAACACAAAGAGGATAGTCTCATAGAAAGATTTTCCTATTCAGAATAAACTGTAAAAGTAATTTTGCTGAAGCATTTCTTAGAGGAACACCACTCAGACACAGCCACCAATAATATAATTAAGCTGTACTTCACAAAATTGAGAGAAGGGTGAATATTTCTGAGCTTGAGAGTGGGCCAGAATAGAAAACAGATGCATGTTCATGCACAGATATATCCTTGTTCCGTTTAATTGATGCACATCTCCCACAGATTGGCTATATGTGGATCCCCATCAGCACTAAAGCCTTTTTGTATATTGCTATAACATAAATTCATTCAGGTTCTTCATTTAAGTGTATATACAGTCAGCCAGATAAAGCTGTTGCAGCTGTTGAATGGTAATACATACAGGTCCTCTAAAATGTATTCATGTTGCTTAAACCTCTTCACATTTAGTCACATTAAATAAGACAAACATCAGCATATTTGAATCACATGGGAGGGAAATGATTCAGAAGAGGTCCGGAACCCTAAGCAAACAACCAGAGCAGCAATAAAATGGTTTAGACCAAATCACACTCCTGTATTAAAATGGTGTAGTCCAAGTAGAGACTGAAAACCAACAAAAAATTATTGAGAAAACTTGGCAAAGCTAGTAGAGACAAAACCAACATGATTTTCAGCTGTACATACAGCAAAAGCTAATTTTTCAAGGTACTGATTCAGATCACCCTTCACATTTGTGTTTGTAAAATAATAACCATGCATATCTTCTGTTACACCATGGCATAGTATGGCATAACAGAATAATTAGTATGAAAAGAGGAGAACAAAGAAAAAAAACTACATACTCTTAAATATTAGAGGTGTAAAGAAAGTTAAGAAAACATTTCAATAGTTAAAAAATTACTTATATACCGTTTGTATGTGCACATGCATGTGTGTGCTTCATATGTTTGACTCACAAGTTTCTTCCTCTTATCCTGCTCAGTTGGTGGCTCCTCTTCGTCACTTAGCTTGGGCTCTTCAAAATGGATCATCAGCATGCAGCTGCCAACATAATAATATTCAGCTCCATATTAATAACCACCCATAGACCTGCACAGCAGGAGACAATCTCAGAGCAAGCAGCGTGTGCAAACACAGACGCACAAAAAGGCTGAACCCTCTGGCATTTGTTTTACACAGCCACAAACGCTATTCATATTGGTTCATCTGCATGCAGAGATGATCTGCAAGTAAAAACCTTTGTGCTTGGTATAAAGTCTGTGTATGGTCTTTTATTTCCTTTGTGTTCATTTCTTAATTCGGTACTGGGAGCACAGATAAGATTGTGGTGGCATGAATAGGATATTTTGTGACTGCACAGTGCCAAGTGATAAGCTGCGATCAGAAAGTCAATAAATTTTGCTTAATGACATTCAAAGGAGGGAAAATAAAAATCTTTCAACTTATAATAGAGTGTTTACAGAAGATTTCACACATTTATGTAATGAAACTGAGGCTGAATCATGATGCTGTTAGGATCAGTCCTTTAAAGCAACTACATCAGTACTTGGACATTGATTGTTGAATTGGAATTGAAGTTGTATCAATAACAATTTGAAGGGGATTCTTTGAGGCTTTTCAGAAAACCATTAATGAAATCTATGACCCTTTAAAAGTTTTCAAAGTACTCTTCAGTTTTTAAGCTCAAAATTAGACAAAATTCCAAAAAGCACATACTTGCTCACACATTGCTTGGCTACATGAGTTTATTTATAAACTGACAAAGTCTTAAAAACTGAGAAAAAAATTAAGTTTGAAAGAGCAAATGAGGTTTCAGTGTGTAAATAAATAAGATAATGTTCAGCACTTTCTTCAACTACTTAAAAAGAAAGTAGTTTTCTTTAAATAGTAATTCTGTGCTAATAAATCAGCACTTTCTTCAACTAAGGACTTAATTTCTACGTTGTTTTGAAACAGGTTAAATAAATAATCTCCTTAATGCATTGTATTAAATGTAGTGTGTCCATTAAATGTAATGTGTCTAGACAGCTCAGTGTAATACAAAGCATGCTGGGTTCTTGGATTTTATTGCTGCAAAGTGACCAAAGACTGCAACTCCTAATTCGACATAAAATGGCAAATTGTCTCCATCTACTGAAGAGAGCTTTAAGTAAAGTGCATCCATTAATACTTGCTCCACA
>CAEGAG010287140.1:0-15065 GCA_903067065.1 Brachyrhaphis terrabensis
TCCATCCATCCATCCATCCATCCATCCATCCATCCATCCATCCATCCATCCATCCATCCATCCATCCATCCATCCATGCGATTTTTGATCTTCTCTCATCTTTTTAAACCTTTTATTCGTTTTTTTTTTTCCTGCTGAACTTTCAGATCATTTGCTGTGAATAATTTAAAATCCAGGCATTTATTCTGTTTTTATCCACTTCTCCAGCTTCCTAGTTTGTTTAACCTCCTAAATAATCTAGTGTCATATTCAGAAACAGATGATTTAAACTTTAAAGTCTTAAAGACAGAAATCAGTCATGAAGCGTTTGTCACTAAAACATCAGGCTGATGTTTTAAAGTTCTTTAAACTCCTGGAGTTTAAAGTTCTTCCAGAGAAGAACTTTGGAGGAAGCGAAAAGTGTTAAATTACCACATTTATGCGGTGCGGTAGAGGTCGGGTCGCTGCCAGGACTGTAAACAGAGAGCCGCTGCCAAAGTGAGCAGGTGGTCATTTGCTTTATTGCATTTTGGGAATTGTTGTCTGTGAGCGGTGATGAATGAGGTCGCCTCATTCCTGGGATAATGAAGGACCGCACGCTGCCCTCCCTCTGGACTGATGAGAACCAACATTAGGATTGATTTTCCCCACTTCTGCTGAGTGCATCTCTCTCTCTCTCTCTCTCTCTCTCTCTCACACACACAGCTGGTTTTATGGATGCTGTTTGGGTGGATGGTGTTTGTGCGCTCTGGGCGGGGATTTAACAGGAAGTGTTTGTCGTACTCGTATGTTTTCTCCTTAAGAGGAATTTGACCCAGTTTTCATTCTTCTTTTGTTTCTTTCTGAAAACATGGATAGAAATCTGATTTTAATAAAGAGTCGCTTGTCAGCTGGAATATTTTTCATCACAAAGTTTCGGCTGTCATGACAAAGATGGGAACATTAAACTTTTATGTGTTTCTCAATAAAACCTTTTTATAATTCATGAACTGGTTAACATTGACCAAACCCTGGACCGGTGAGATTTGTTAAAATAAAACTTGGGTCTCAAAACATTTTCTTTAATTTTCTTATCTGTTCAGGACTTTGCTGTGTCCACTGTCCCGGTCTGCGGCGGCGCCAGGCTGAAGAACTTCTGCTCCATGGGCGGACCGGACACCATCATCATCAGCAACGGCGACGGCGCCAAGAAGACCCTCAGGGTGAGAGTGCACCATTTCCTCCCGCTGCTTCACTCCCACATGCTGGATCTTTTTAACATTTTGATTTGTGAATGAAATATCCACACTGCAAAACATTAAATCTTATTTTTGTCTAGTTTCTATTGTAAATATCTTAGTACACTTTAAATAAGACAGAACTAACGTACAAGTAACATTTCAGCAAGATATAGAGGCTTGCTTTAAGTCAATAATTCCTTAATATTGATTTTAAAAAACTACTTGTTCCATTGGCAGATTATTAAATTTATATTGAGACATTTCCCATCATATACGTGAAATAATCTGCCAAAGGAACTGGCACTTTTTCATCAATATTTAAGAATCATTGACTTAAAACAAGCTACTATATGTGAAAATGTACTTGTGAGTTAGTTTTGTCTTATTTCAAGTTTAGTGAGATATTTACACTGGAAACTTTTTGTTTTTGTAGTGTGGGTTAAAAAGACGTCCTGTACTACGTTTTTCTTTTCTTGTTTGTTTTTTCTTTAAAGGTGACATATTGTGCTTCCTTAAAGAGGATAGGATGTTCATTACATTTTTTTCTAATAATGAGATTTTAGCTGTTTTAGGGTGTTTTTGTCACCTTAAATCCAAATAATCTTCTGCTGGCCACGCCTCCAACTCAACGTTTAAACTCACACGTGAAAATGGCGGCAAACAGATTCCCAAATTATACAACCGTACATCTATAAAGTGTCTTAAGTCAACAACAAAACACCTTTCTTTACCAGCAGCCATCAATGATTAAACCAGCAGACCAAAGGTTCTGGAGCTCCATTTGGGTTGCTAGGTGACGGGCTGGGGTTGCTAGGTGACGGGCTGGGGTTGCTAGGTGACGGGCAGTTCATGCTGATTTGTTACATTCTGAAAGATTTTGAAGCAACTAATTTTTCAGACACTGAAAATTATTAACTTATATTTTTAAAAAAACAACTTGGTGTTTTTAGAAGCAGTTGAGTCCCAAATGGAAGTAAAAAAAAAAAAATTTCCGGAATGTGAATTTAATAATAATAATAAAAAAACATAATTAACCTGTAACTTGTTCCAAGCAGTGAAATAATAGATTTGTATTATTTTATTTGGTAAGCTGAGGTTTAGTGTTGGTTTCAGATGATGGAGCAGCTGACCGATCACCATTACGATGTTCTCACCGTCCCAGAGGAATCTGCGGCTAACTGCATCTACCTTAAAGGCCCGTCCAAACGGGACTTCCTGCTGCACCGGCCCGCAGAGGAGTGTCCCGACAGCGTCTCTGTGAGTTCGCCACAGCTACGAACTTTTTATTACAAATTACATCCATCTAGGTGGAAAAATGCCTTCCAACTGTCCTGGAATATTCAAAATACTTTCCTCGGATTTTAAAATTTACTAATGTTGAATATAAAACGTTTTTGCTCTTTTTCAGCTTAAAAACATAATTTAAAGAATAAAGTACAAATATTTATGAGAAAATAAGGTAATTAGGGCTGAAACAGTAAATCACAAGCGTAAAAAATTTACGCAATTTGTTGATTTTGCGTTAATTTCCGCGACCGCAATTCAACTGGAGGTGTTGACTGATGTAATTTGTCAGTAATCAGATAAAAACGGTTTGATTTGATTAATAAAACAATATTTAACTACACAGCTGTTAAATGGGCATTTGAAAAATTGTGCACTGCAAAAACACTTTACACCACACTGCAAAAACACACTGTCTTAGCAAGTGTTTTTTGTCTAGTTTTTAGTGTAAATATCTTACTACACTTGAAATAAGTAACTGACAAGTAACTTATCAGCAATATATAGAAGCTTGTTTTAAGTCAATAACTCCTTAATATTGATGAAAAAGTTCTAGTTCCATTGGCAGATAGATTTACTTATAATAGCACAATTCCCCCATGTTATAAGTTAAATAATTTAGTATTTTTTCATCAATTTCATTGTATTTTTTTCCTTAAAACAAGCCTCTATGTCTTCTTGATAAGTTAGTTTATCTTATTTCAAGCGTATTGAGATATTTGCACTAGAAACTAGACAAAAGTACTTGCTAAGATGGTACATTTTTGCAGTGTGGCAGGCCAGATTTGGCCCCCAGGACTTATGTTTGGCATAGGTGGGTGTCAAACACAAGACCCGAGAACTTTCTCAGGCTGAGAAAGTTTGAGAAACCCTGGACTAAAGTAAAATCCTGATTTAGCAATAAGCAGATGCCCAAGTCCAACCAAGTTTCCGCTCTTGAACGAGTGTCATGCCAGTGATTCATTTCAACCATTCTGCTTTCCAGCAGCCGTTATCCTCCTCCTCCTGCATTAGCCTGAGCCAGTTATGACTCTGTAACTGAATGAGTGAATCGTTTCCTGTCGGTTCTCTGCAGGCCTTCCAGAAGCTGTCGGACTACACCCTGCTGCCGACGGCCTGCAGCGAAGCATCCAAGCTGGGAGCGTCTCTGTCCTCGCTCTGCCTGCTCATCAACAGAAAGCACACGTATTTCTGAGGACGCTGCTGCCGTCGCATAATCACTCAGCTTTTTATTCTGGTGGCTCATTAGTCACGGCCCACAAAGTAAAAACAGTGTTTAATAATAATGGTTTCAGGACACAGAGATCTGTGGCGCAGCTGCTCCCCCTGCTGACAGTTCAGCTACAATCAGTTCCTGTCATTTCATTTCACAGTAAAACAAAAGAAAAATGCTGCTTTTCTGCAGGTTTGGCACAAGTGTGAAGAAATCCAGATGGTTTAGTGAATTTTTTATACTTGCAGTGTTATATTTTTAACTGAACACAAGATCTAAACCACTTAAAAAAAAAACTAAAAAAAACTAAAGTGAATTATAATTGTTCACAGATTAATCAAAATAAAAAAGTTAATTGAAGTATTCAATTCAGCTTGAAACATTTAATCTTAAAAGGTTTGAAATAATTTAAGGTGCACCTGTAACACCTGAAATAACTAATCTGTATTTCATTTATTACAAAGTGTAGTCTTAGTTTAGTGAAACACACCCAGCTGCTCAATGAAGGATGTTTTAGCTTTCTAGAATATAAATTTGTAGTTGTGGAAATAAAATCTAACTTTTAACCTGACTCCAGTCTTCATTTAATTATTACAACAATTTTAATAGGCAATTTAAGTCGTTTTTATTCATTAACTTTATGGCAAATACAAGCACAAAAACCGATTAATATTAGAAACCAAAGATCGGGCTTTTCCTGGCTGATGTCTTTGCTCTTTAATTCAATCGCTTAACTGATAAGCGACCATTTTCCTAAAATTCTGATTTTCTCCTATCAAGAAAACTCAACATAAAAATTAACCTGCTTCTCCCCACATCTCGTTACTTTTTCTGCTCTCATCCGCTTTTATGTCAACACATCTTCGCTTTCGTACATACACAAGTAATTTTTATTAAATTGTTTCTGCTGTTCCAGCTCGGTTGAAGGTTAGAGTGATAACTTAAGGAGTTTATCGAGTGTTTACATTTCAAATCAGAGGCATAAAGCGTATTTTTTAAAATCACACTAAGTGGCATCCTGAAGAAACCCATTTCAGATTGAAGCCAATGTTACCTAAAAAGTAGTAAATAGTTTGTGCAATTTTCATCGTTTTCACAATAGTAAAATATTAGCTTTACTCCAATCAAAACACACACTAGTTGAAATTTCCCCAAATTTATTTGTTTTGTCAGAAAGCGAACATGTTTAACGGTTGGACTTGGCGACTCTCTCCAACTCGTCCTTCTTCTTGATGGCGTATGAGTTAGAAGAACCCTGGAAAAGTAACCAAAAAGAAAAGTTCAGAACATCTGAGGCAGAAAGACACAAACCAGGCTGAATATGGTCTAATTTCAAGCTTTGAGTTACCTTGGCTGCGTTGATCAGCTCATCAGCCAAACACTCAGCGATGGTCTTGATGTTCCTGAAAGCAGCTTCTCTTGCTCCTGTGCACAACAGCCAGATGGCCTGTAGACAGCAGAAAGTTTCAGATTAAGGACCTGAGAGTCACGGGTCGGTTTCAGGTGAGTTAAAACATACGGCGGCGTCGTGTGTCTGAGTTGGTGATCGACTGGGTCACAAATTGACTGCAGCCAATGAATAAGCAAAGACATTTTCTCTGTGAGCGCTCTAGCACACCAGGACAACGGATCATATCCAGACGTGACTCTAGCCTCACTTTCCATGGATTTAAAAAAAAGATTTAACTTTTCTACCTGGTTGACTCTGCGGAGGGGCGACACGTCCACGGCCTGCCTCCTGACGGTACCGGCGCGTCCGATACGGGTGGAGTCCTCACGAGGTCCACTGTTGATGATGGCGTTGACCAACACCTGGAGAGGATTCTGGAAGCAAATATGGAGGCAGAAGATTTTAAATACAACCTGGAGGAGACATCGACCAAACCCTCATTACTTCAGTAGCTTATAAGTTAAAGAAAATATTTTATACGACAGCAAAATAGGAGCCTTTATATCGTAATTCAATGTTTTTCTTTTTGCCTTCAAGCTGCATCATTTCTTCAGTGACCAGGCTAAGCTACAACCTGCACCGCCTTTGCTTTTCTCTGCTAACGCCTCCACTAAAAGTTAAAATCACTTAAGATGCAGATGGATAGAAGTGCAACTAAATCATTTACTTTCAAGAATTGCTGTTTCTGGAATCAAATATGTAATTATAAATTGGCTGGAAATCTGGTTAAAATGTAATAAGTGCAAAACGTTCTTAAAGTTACATCAGGTTTTAAAAATGTAAAGAACAAGTATCAAAAACAAAAGACTAGTAAGAGCTGGAATAAATAATTCCTGTTTTCTCAACAGGTTGAAGGTGAATTTAACGAGGGAGATTAAACAGGTATTCAAGAAAATGTTAAAACATTAATGAGTTTTGGATACTTTCATTTTGGAAACTTTTGACAATAAATGACAGAAGGATGCAGAAAATGGACAGAGTAAAGTTGTTGGATTTGATCATATTTGATATCAAAATTAACACACCAACAACAGAACAGATAATGTCTGGAAATAGTTTTAAGTTTTTCCATACTCATCCAGACAGAGAAAATATATTTATATCCAGACTGGAGGATTCCTGTGAGTAGTCGGCATTAAAAACGTGGAAGTGGAGCAAAAAGAAAACATTGCTCCATGAACTATGAACCACGTAAACCCAGAGTCAGCTTTCACCAGACTGAGACACACAGTAGACCATCAAATATTTATAAATCAAAGACTACTGTTAGATCATAGAAACGCTTCACTCCTTTAATATCAAACTAGAGGACAAAAACACCATTAAACCCAGAATCATCTGGTCATTTCTGACTTCATGAGACAATACCTCTCCAGTCAGCAGGTGGATGATCTCGAAAGCGTGCTTGACGATGCGCACGGTCATCAGCTTCTTGCCGTTGTTGCGTCCGTGCATCATCATAGAGTTGGTCAGACGCTCCACGATGGGACACTGAGCCTTCCTGAAACGCTTGGCGGCGTAACGTCCTCCAGAGTGTGGCAGGTACTTGGCATACTTCTCTTTCACAGCAATGTAATCCTGCAGCAAACAGAGATGCCTTTAAAAGCTGCAGCTTTCAAACATGTGCTGCGTCGTTCGGATGGGCGGTGTATCTCAGCTGGTGATTGGCTGGGCCACGAGAGACTACAGCCAATGAATAGGCAGAGATCTGTTCCTCTACGAGAGCTCTAGCACGCCAGGACAACAGGCGAATAACCAGACGTGACTCTAGCCTCGCTTACGGCGACGTTAGCTGATGAGTGACTTTCTGACGGCTACCTGCAGGGAGATGTCGTTGATCTGGACGTCATCGGTGCTCCACTTGCCAAAGAGCTTGATCTCCGGAGTCTCGGCCACGGCTGGGGCGGTCTCCCAGTCAGTCACTGAGGACGCAGAGAAAATTTTACTTTACAGACACAAAACTCCACAGTGTTTTTAAATAAAACGTCTTACTAGGGTTCCTACAACCGTCGTGACAAAATTCCCTTTCGACACATTAAAAAGTATAAATAAATTGCCAATAATTTGTTACATATTTTTTAGAAATCGTGGTTTGAATATAGATGCATGACTATCAGGAAAAATTGGTTGAAGAATAAATTTAAAAATATATATACAAAGGACAAACAAGAAGCCTGATGGATGGACAGAAGAATATATACATTATTTCACAAGATGCAAGAGTTTTAATTTTCTTATTCACAACTCAAATAGTTTCCACACCTTAAAATGAATTAAAAGTCAAATGTCATACCAAAATATTACTACAGGGATTTTAAACAGATGTAGGGTGACGGATAATCAAATAAAATGTTTATAATGCTACACTTTTTAATTGATTTAAAACAACAGATAACAGACTTGCAGATGTGAAATTCACCTGTCAGTACTAAGAAAAACCTTTAAAAAAACATTAGAGATGCACATGATTCTTGGTTGGAAAACAAACCAAACGAGTCATCAAAATAATTGATTAAGAAAATAATGAATCGAAGTTAAGAGAAATTGTCAGAAAAAAATCATCCGCTTCGTAAGATTTCGCTCCATTATTACCAACAGACTTTTCAAGATGAACACAAAATACAATGTAGGTAAACAAGGCAATTATTCAAATTACTTTAATTTCAACAGATAGGACCTCATATTGAGTCTGAATCCCTAAAAGCTAAACAAATTTCAGAAGAAGGCCGCAGCAGAAGCCCGTTTAACTTTCACAACTAAAGCGTTAGAAAATGTCCAAAACGTGCTGCGGTTCATGATATTGAGCCAGTGTTTTTGTCTCACAACTAAAGCAATAGCGTTGGAACAGGTATAAGTAGAGTATTGGATAAAATAGCGAACTAAATGTGACGTTCACAAGCCAGAACGGCTCAACGTGCCGCAGACACACGTGCTAACAGGTTAGCCATATGCTAAGCGTAACGGTCAAGATAAATAAAACCGCCGTCAGGGAACATTATCCCACTCTGAGTTAATGCATCGATAAATGCTGCTCAGAAATGCCGTCAAATTTTGGTTTCGACTTGTTATTGTGGCAAATAAGGCAAAAATAAATTGAATTCTTAACTCACTTGTTTCTGCCGCACCGAACCACACTTCTCTGAGACGGAAAAGGGCCTTTCCGTGGCGCCGCGGACGGATATCCGGTGATGAGGTCGCAAAGCATGATGGGAAATGTTTTGTTAATACATAGCTATTTACGATCTTTAAGCTGAGAGAAAAACTATTTGCCATCAAAGTCAGGAATTTAAATACAGCGATGTATATTTATGACTTTTCAATGCCAATATATATATATTTTTGCATACAAAAATATAATTTTATTCACATATTTTAATAGGTATAATATTGAGAAATGCATTTTTGGAATATACTAAGCTTTATTTCATATGGAAAATAGAAAAACTAATTAATTTTGCTTAATAAACTAACACGTCACCTAATTTTAAACAGGTAAAACTTATTTTAAGATGATTTTAACATTTCTAACCCTTTTATAGCTGATGGCTTCATGCAATACATGATTCTCCATTAAATCACAAAATAAAAAAATAAAAAATAAATAATGTGAATTGTGAATGACCATTCATCCGATTTATTCATCAGTTTTCTTCTGCTTAGAGATCCAGAAGATAACTGGACAAAGACAAAATAAACCAACTTGTATGTTCAAATGTATTTATTGAGAAAATGTCAGCTTTTAGTTTATTTTTATTTGCAGGACAAACACTGTAGAAACTTCCAAAATAGTCATTCTAGTTTTAAAAAGGTTCCTTATTTACAGTAGCTGGTTGTAAAAGCAGAACAAATGAACACAGGGGGTGTCCCTTCATACTCATTAGTTATGGGTTTCATGTAATAAATGACACAAAAAGTAAAACAAACAACAAAAAATTTAAGCAGCTTGAACACATTTGAAAGCAACCCTTGTTCATGAGTTCCCTTCTCGCTCCATGTGCAATCCACGCTTCGATAACTCACTTCTTGTCTCCACACTAACAAACACATTTCTGTTTCCCTTTTTTTGATAAATATACATGAATAAAACATGTTGCAGAATCAGCAAACATAAAAATGTAACCAGTTTTGGGGAAAAAATGAATCCCTTTACAGCTAAATATGAAAACGAGTGAAATGCCTGAGCCATCTAAATGTGATGGAGGGTAACAAATACACATATACAGTTCTGATCAGACAGTTGTGCACTAATCACTCGTCATGGACACTGATGCATCGTTTTAGGCTTTAATGGTCTAGTTGAACGACTTTGTCTGGGTGGATTAGTGTTAAAGTTTCAATGTTTCAATCTTGTGCATCTTGTTTGTTAGAAACAAGATGCACAAGATTGGATCTATTGTAGATTTTCTGCAATTTACATAGGATCAAAGTTATAAAGGCTCAAATATATACATATATCTCCAGAAATTGGATTAATAAATGTCCTTTAGCAAACTGAACCTCCACTTTTGAACTCTTTTCAAGGAGCTCATTTAAATTTGTTGATTTGATAATTCCTGAAACACCAGTCTCACCATTCAAAGTCCTGCTACTGATAATAATTTGATGCTGATGTGTTAAAAGATTAAATATTTTCTTACCTGTAAAACCGATACTAAAGTCTGACTCGTAGTATTAAAACTTTATTTTCCAATTATTTTGACTTTATTGTCATATAACTTATTCTTATAATATTATGACTTTATTCTCGTAATTAAAAATATATATTCTTAGCTGGACCCTAACATTTTGTCGTAGAGTTGATCTGAATCTAAAACAGAAATAAATAGAAGCTGGAAAACATGCTTGACAAACAAGAAGGCTGCCTCGGGCGCGCTGAAATCACTCTGAAGAAGTGGTGAACAAAATCCACATTTTCCAAAAATTAATTCTTCAAAAACCAAAACAAAATCGATCAATAAAATCAATTTATCACCCAGTCTTACTGGAAATAAACCAGTCTCAATTGATTCTACCAATTCTGCCAAAGAGAACAGACAAATAACCAACAGGAAGTTATTTTAGAAGCTTATTGAAGTCAGTTCATCTGTAACTTGCCTAATCTTGTCCATCCATTTGTTTTTTTAAATGTGTTGTTTCCATTGCATCTTGTTCAGATAAACGACACTTGCATTCCCACAAGGAGAAGATTGTAGATGTCTGACCAGAACTGTAAGCTTTTGGTGGATCAGTAACCCATCACTACCTGACTGGCCACTTTGCACTACTTTACACTTATACCTATACAATGTAATATGTTTATTTATTTATTTATAGCACCGTCACTGAAGGCAGTGTGTCAAAGCACTTTGGACATGAAACACTGAGGCATGTAGGGAAAAAACCCCAAACATTTAAGGCTTAATCCACTAAAGAGGGAGAAGAACATGTATAGAGTACTGCATCAGTATCAGAAAAACTGATACTGATTCCTCAGTATCAGTTTTTCTGAGGAAAAACTGATACTGGTGATCAGATCTTTCATGCACACTGATAATAAAAGGTTAATAAAGGTCTGGATCTGGTTTAACATGATATAAATGTCTGCACTAGATGAGCAGGGCAGTAATCATCTGTACAGGACGACAGCAGGTCGTTCAGGCACGGTCCGGTTTGCATGGTGTCGTTGAGATATGCTAATATAACACATTACTATACGCAACAATAAAATGGCCATTGACCCTTTACACGTGACGTCACGCTCTCCAGAACTCCGCCATGACGGACGTCAAAAACATCCAATGCTCCCGTTTAAAGCTAGTCTAAAAACAGAGATCTGTAGCCTAATATTACTTTTGTTTAGTTGATTTCATTTTAAAATGGTCATAGGCTGCTGCACCAACTTGTCATAACTTTTAATGAGGAAATATGGCGGCGATGGATAGCAGCTGTCGTTATGATTAACAGCCGCTAATAATAATGACTGGCAGCTCTGGGTGTAGCCGCGGATTTGTATCGACACTTTTTACAAGGTAATTAGATTAACGTTCATTTACTTTAGAATTAAATATGATTAGAAAGACATCAAAAATCGCGTAATGGCGAAGCTAAGAGTCCAACCGTTGGTAACCATGGAGACAAAGCCGCACCGTCATGTAGCCTAGCATGTATGGAAAAAAAACTTATTAGCATCTCGTCTTTTGTACGTTTTTAATGTTGCTCCGGTTCAAGGGGAAACGCATTTTTCGACACAGCGACATAAATCCTGTGGTGTGAATTCAGCCAAAGTCGGTAATTTTATAAACACGTCAGGAGGAAAGAGGTAATGGGATGTTTATAAGCTAGCTGTTTCTAACTTTTGTTAGCCGTCTTTGAGCCTCAACTAGGTGTGTTACCTTCACAGACAAATTAGCTCGACTCGAACAAGTAGAAGCCGTAAATAATCTGACAAAACAACTTTGGAAAAGAACTTCGGTCGCTTTGCTCAACATTCCCGTCCCTCACTTCCGACGTCCATCATGGCGCCTCGAGTGATTTAGTGACGTAGTTGCAAAGGGTCAACACAAACTAAAATGGTGCAAACATCAGCTGTAAGGGTCATAAAAGCTTGTAATCTTCTAAAGGCAGGCTGCACAGGATGTATAAATACAAAGTCATAACTTGTGGTGGAAATTTGTCACCTCTTCCCACAATTCAGACTTCTGTTCAGCCAGAATCTGCTGAGTGGTTTTATCTGTAACTCCACTCATAAATTACACTTAACAGGAAGCAACTAATGGAGTTTTTTGTGCTTTGCAGCAACTGTTTGTTTATGCAGATTGAAAAACACCCCCATTATCGTATCATATTTTATATTTTTTAACAATAGCTGAACGAAAATGGTCATTTCAGAGTTAAATCTGTAGAAATTACCAGATACATTTCTGGTAATAGTCCTTTATAGTTCAATTTAGTTTCATAATCCCTTAAATTTCCAGCGATGTTCTGAGTTTTAGAATAAACCTTATAGATTTACAAGGGGAGACCCATTTTATGACTAAAGCAACCATAATTTCATAATGCATATCAAAACCAGCATGAACTTCATGGTTTACTTTTTTCATAAATATCAATCTTGTATTTTTTGAGACATCAAATCACTTTAAATGATTTAACTAAAAAATGAAAAAACTTTAGCACATAAACTTATGGGTTTTGTTCAACTGTGACAATACATTTCAAAGTTAGCACTTAAAAGTTTAATATTATGGGGCTAGTGTTATAAGTATCATCTCTTGCAAAGCCACTGGAGGTCTAAAAATGAAAATAAATTATTAAGTCTGAGGGAAGTCAATAAAAACCTTAAGAAAATAGTAATTAGACACAAAATTGTGACTGGTGTACCTCTGCTTAGTTAAAACTTTAAGCTGCCAATAAAACCTGATTCCAATTTAAGAACCAAAATAGAACAAAATCAAAATATTTTGCAAATCGAGCATTTTTTATGACAAAAATTTAAAAAATGTAAAACAAACCAACTTTTCTGAACTGCATTCAGCCTTCCTGTTACGTGCTGAAAGCCTCACTCTCTTTTCCAGCCTGAAGGAACTGAAGAGATGCTTTGACATATTTTAGAAAACTTTTTCCTTTAAAATGCCTGCAGGTTGAATTTTGAGTTTTCTTAACTCTGTAACAGCGTTTACACCGAAGAGTGATGAACTCTTTCGATTCTGGATAATTTTTAAGCTCATCCCAGCTCTGATCAATAATTTAAACCCACTTTAGGTGGGTTTACAACTTTTTGAGGACAACAGAAAACAATAAACAATAATTTTTGAATTTACATGTAAAATTTGGGTGTTTTTGTTGCACTTTGTTTTAAAGGGAGGTAAAAAGTTCTCTGCAGTATCTTTAAAAAAAGTTCTCTTCTTATCACTGGAGTCTTACCAGGAGAGCAAACAAATACATTTACAACTTCTTTAAATATGAGCATAAATAAAGATTTCTCATTTGCAAAAGCAAAAACTTACTGAGAAAGAAGAAATATCTGACTCAAACGGTCAGTCATCAGAGATTCCTGGATTTTAAGATGGTATGAGCTTAATAAACAGCAGAATATCTCTCTGTGTGTTTGTAAGTGTGTGTGTGGCTACACCAGCCACTTTTCGATGCACGTGTGGAACACCGTCTCATTCGAATGCCACCAGACGTGCTCGACACCCGGAACGGTGCAGAAGAACAGGTCGCCACGGGCCGCCAGCGTCTTCAGGCCAAAAACGTCTCTCAGATACAGCTGCAGGAGGAAAACAGATTTTACTGCAGGTCTTCACTGTCAGAAACTTCACTTTATTTTGGTATCGAATTGATACCAAAATATTCAGCATCACAAACCTCTATTATTGAAACTTTACCCTTTATGCATTTCTTTGTTTAGCTTAGTTTAGCTTTATGTTTTAGATTTAAAATAAAATTGATCTTACTGTGTTAGACTTATTATAGCCAAAAACATACAACTCTACAGCAAGGTGTCCATTATTTTGTACCATAACTTCCACACATTCAGAAATATGAAAATGTGAAGTAAACCATTATTATAATCAGCTGTTGCATAATAAAATTAGGAAAATCATGTAAAGAGGAAGTATCAGAATTTGGGAGTTTTTTTTAAATGAAAGAGTTTCAGTTGTAAAACCTGGAAACACCTACAGCTTTCCAATCAAACATGTTCTTTTTGATTACAAAAAACAGAAACAGAACCTCCGATCTGTCTAAGTTAATCATCAGTGTCTTCCATGTAATGTAAAGTTAGTTATATTCTTGAGTTTCAAGTCATTTTGGAAAACACATCCTCAACCAACAACGTCTGGAAGTTCCTGATAAATGGAAAACTGGCTAAATTTTGTGTCTGATTTCTACTCACATCCTGCTGCTGGATCTCGATGACCGTCTCGTTGTCGTCATAAAATCCAAAGTGACTGTAAAACATGAGAGACGGAGAGCGTGAGCATCACATGAGAATCAGCAGATCTAAGGAAAACCCGTCATAAAAAAGAAACACTGTGAACTGAGCATGAACCATTGTTATGACCCTGGGAAAATATAAAACCTTCAGAGGAGATTTGATGCGTTTGCTTGGAAAACATGAGAAGAGAAGAAGTGGAGCACCAGGTTCTGCTTTTTCTAACCTTCCACTGGAAATGATCTCTGTGTTGTTCCTCAAACCAGCTGTGCTGCGAACTCACCTGGACTGCCAGGGGGTGATGACGCCGTCGTCCGGGCCTCCAATCAGAACCAGCTTCTGGATCTTCAGGAAGTTCTCCTTCCATTCTGAAGGAGGAAGTTTGACCCATTAAACAAAAAAAAATATGTGACTAGGCCCCCAGGTAGATGGATTTCCATTTGCCTAATTTCTCTACGTTCTCTATTTTCTCTCTTTCTACCAAAAACTGGATGATAAAAGTCTTCAATCTGGTGCTTTGGTCTCAACTAGTTTCTGTTGTTTTGTTTATTTATTTTGGATATTTAAAATGTCTTCCAGTTCCCGTGTTAAACGTTCATTAGAAATTAAAGTTTATTGATCCTGAGAACGTGCTCTATTATGCCATTACCGTAAATTCCACACTATGGGCGCACTGGATTATAAGGCGCACTGTCAATTAATGGTCTATTTTTTTTTAATAGATATAATTTAATAATAATTTTTCATGTAGCTGGGCATACACACTGCCTCCCTGAGCACACTGAGGACCACTGTGAGCAACATCAGGTGTGCGCACTCAGGGGCGCAACTACATATTTTTGAGCATGTCATGACACGACACCCTCCCCACCCCACCCCCACCCCCGACATAAACTTGTACAGGTTGCCAAAGAGCCACTTCTGTTATCCTGTGTCTAGAACCGCCTATTGGCTGCAGGTCTGAGGCATTTTGTTAGCATGTTTTCCAACATTCTTATATCTTGA
>CAEGAG010287217.1:0-12751 GCA_903067065.1 Brachyrhaphis terrabensis
TCCATTAGCGCGACTCCAAGGTTTGGCCAATAATAAACCTAATAAACTAAATAAAAGTAAATAAATACATATGTATATATATATTTCTGAACTCTAAGAAAAGCAAATAGAACCATTCAGCAGCAATTTCCTTCTAAACCATTGTTAAGAGAAAAAGATGTGCATCCAAAGATATTTTTTAATCTCACACTTGACATAGTTATGTGTAAAACACAATCACATCTTATCTTGTTAATATTTCCAAATGAAGAGTAAAAGTCTTCAACGACAAAAAAAAAAAAAAACATATTTGGACATATTGTCTCCATAAAAAGATATGCCAAGATTTGTATACTCGATTGTTTGTTCATTAAAATATGAAATCTTTTATATTCCAGCTATGTTTTCTTGTGTATTTTTCCACCTCAGTCATTTCAGAGGACTTAAGGGGCAAATTCTGTTAATGTTGAATTCAACAAAACAAAAAAGAAAAATTTAAACTCCTGAAAACCCAGTAAGCAACATATCAGTGATGATAAGATGTGAAGTTTAGATCTTTAAACTCATTCATTGAGTTACACAAGCACTTGTAAGCTAGTTCAATTGTCATGGTTATAATTTAACAATTAATCCACTGCTTGGCTGTAACGTTCCCATCTGTCCCATTGGCAGCTGTACGCCTCTGCCAGGCGAGAAATCTCAGCTGGAAAGAAACATTTCATGGACAGAATTGCAGCAAACATCACTTCAACACAGCTCTTTAAGCGTCGAGCTGGTGAGCTCAAAGAAAGCCAATGAATAATTTGGATTACCTGATGTTACCTTTTCAGGTTTAATCAGGTAAAAGCTGGAAAAAAAAAAGATCTGCGATAACGTCTGACATTGGCAGGAAAGCCACGAGGCATGAACGCAAAATACAAATCAATTATAGATGTTGGCACAAACTCTGAGTAGAAAAGCTGAATGATTTGACATGGAAAAGTCACAGCTTGGCTGTGCCAGCATCTGTGAATAATGAGAATCCCCCCCCCCCACCATATCTGAGGCGTTTTCTGACTGCACTTAGTCATGCATCACATTTTTGCTCGAAGCCCAAAAGCACAATACAGAAGAGATGACCCCGGTGGATCCTCAGACTAACTGTCATCAGTCATTTTGCTGTACAAACTTTGTAGAGATCAGAGTAACAGGGGATCTAGAGTGTCCCGACATCCCCCTGCACACGGAGAGTCGCCGCATACATGACTAAACCCATGTCAGGTTGACCAAAAAGCTAGCATGGATGAGTTTGGATTGAGGGAGAAGAGTCTGGAGAAAACCCAAAACACACAAACGTAACACACCTACGCAGCATTTCCTCAAACTTAAAATGTTTTCTTTTTTATTTTTGTTTTGCTTCAGGAAAACTAACCAATGTAGCCTGGGAGATGCATGCTGGGATTTCTATTGTATCACAATTTTGAAACAGACACAACTCTATGTTAAATCGAAAGTAATAAAAAAGGGGAAAAAAAGTAGAACAGAGTTTTACAGCTTTTATTTAAAGCCATAACTAAAGAAACAGGTGCGAAAAATACCATATCATGGATTACTACAGTTAGTACAAAACTTTAAATTACATTTATTTCTTGATATTTTATTCTGATTCAAAGACCAATGTTAAAAAATAGAATAAGTACTGGCTAGACTTAGTAGTTAATATTAAAACTGGTGCCGCCCTTTGGCTAAAAGTGTTGTTGTCCCAATTGGAGCGCGGCGTTAGTGTGATTTAAAGATTTTGGAGCTGCAAGAAGACAGAGGTGGAGGGTCCATATCACGATTATCTGTGGTTTTTCATGAGTTGATACATTTTAAAGGACCATGTTTTATTTGTGTAAACATGGGAAAAGTCTAATGTTCTGCCATCCTTTGTGTTCACTTCCATTCTGTTTCTGGACAGCTTTCCTGTAGCAATCCTAAGAAATGATCCTGAAGCTCCATCAGCCTCCACACAGCTGTCATGTATGCTGTTAATCACACTCACCACTTGTTTTAGCAGATTCTTACTTGACTTCCTGTCATGTCTGCCTCTGTAGCTGGAAGGTTTATAAAAAAAACAACAAAAAAAAACAAAACACGTCAATATAATTTTTTAGCTCTCCCTTTCACATTTATATCCTTCAGCTACTACATCAATCAAGAAAGTTCTCCTTTGCTATATCCGCCATCCAGCTGGAAAACCACCCGTCGACACTTCCTCCGTTAGGATATGGCCCAAAAGGATTTTTAAATGCTGCATGAATGGCACAATGAAAAATTTAGCTACAGACATAACTTTTTAAAAACTTGCTATGCTTTCACTTTGGAATCTGGTGGTAAAAATTCAAAGAAGCTCCTGGAGTTACAGCCAAGATAATGTGATGCGGCTCCGTACTGTTGAACTGGGCCATTTGGCACCGGGTGTGTGTGTAATCTATGGGTCATTTGGCAACTGTAATGGTTCAAAAAAGCAGAGTTTGCTAACAGCATTTCAGTTTTCAGGAAGGCCTACAAAAAATAAAGAATATTAAGGAACTCCATAGCTTCACACACTCTCAGCTCTCTAGTATTATGAAAATATTATCACCTACTACCAGGTTTCCTCTTGTGTGTCGAACAGTTTGTGTATCTTAACTGCACTCCTCTCAGGTGTTTCCAGTTTCATGCCTTATATTCTGCGCACAACCTTATCAATTTCTCTACCAATTTTCTTTCCCAAACACTCTGTCAGCTACCAAATTCAATTCAAAAATACTTTATTGATCCAAAAGGGAAATTAAATGCTGCTGTAACACATTAATTCAGATACTTCAAAGACTCATTGTAGACGGTGACGGCGGTTGCGAGGAGAGATCTCTTAGCTGTCTGTATTACAGCGAATCTGAAGAAGCCTCTGACTGAAGACACTCTGTTTTCTCAAGACGGTCTCATGAAGAGGATTTGTCCATCATTTTTTTTATTTATTTATTTTTTAAATCACTTTACATGTTGGACTTTTTAAGACTGTCTGTTGTTCAGACGTTGTAATCACCCCAGTTTAGTGTATGTAGGAAAAAAATCACTTTCTGTTTTGTTGTTTTTCTTCACCTTTTGATAAATCTTGCCCATTGCCTCTAACTCTTCTCAGTTTCTCTGTCAGGTCATACATTCTTCCTCGCCTGAAGTCCGCTGGTGTTGGTTTGTCTGAATATCGATCTGCCTGCCTGTTCACATGATATTTTGCTTCTTTTTCTTCCTCCTCCATGTCTATTTATCTACAAACCTTGCTTCTTCTGCCGTGTGTTGCACATTTAGGTCTTTTTCTGTGAACTGGCAGTGAAGGATCCCACTTTCAGTTCAAAGAATTGTCTCTGCTTGACAAAATATATATATATATATATATATATTGAGAAAACTCAGACTGTATGTCTTTAGATCACACACACACAAAAGCTAGTGAATACAGCAGCCACCAGCTCAATACACACCTCCAAAGACCGAGTCACGTTGGCCTTGACTTCTGGTGTAGTCATCCACCACCTGCGCTTTGAAAGCATTCGAAAAGTTTTTTTCTATCGCTCTCAGGTCAAACGTTTACTAAAGCGACTTGTAGCAGTCTTGCCATTTCAACTGGCAGCTTTTTGACAAAGACCGACTCGGATGTTCTCTTATCCTTGAAGACAACATCGATCGCAGCGTTGAAGACCAGAAAGAAAGACGACGTCTTTTCACGGCCTGCCTGGTATCCAGTGTGAGCAATGGCAATGTGTAGATTTCTATGGAATTGACCACACAGGAATGTTCTCATTGTGATTTCGTTTCACAATTGCATGACCAACAAAGGTTCACTTGCATTTCCTTGTTAATCAAGTTGGCTTGTGCAATATTCTCTTTGCTTCCTCTGACAATACACACAGCAAGAATTAGCGTCAGAGTTCAAACAAACAGAATATTCAATTATAGCTGTTGCTATGAACAATGTATTCCAAACCCAGACGTGTTAAACATGATGTGGAAAACAGGAAAATCTAATTGAGCATGCCCTGAATATTGCATGAGAGACGATTAGCATGTTACAGAAAAAGGCTTATGGGTGGCAGTAGATTGTTTGGTTTCTGTTATGAACTTGATGGTGTTGATTTCTTATCGTCAAGACAAAAATATAACAGACTTTCAGTTCGGAAAATGTGGTTTTAATAAATTTTCCGTGGCATCTGTGACGCCGCTGATGTTTGTGTTTGCGAGCTACTGGAAAATGCAAGTAAAAAGTTGATGGCTTTTATAATGCACCAGGGGAGTTTAGACATTTTTGATTTAGATTACAGAGAGAAGGTTTCATCAAGGACGGCTTCGAAAGGGACTGAATACGGGAGGGTGGAAATCAGGTTTGAATTATGACGGACAAACTTACTGAAAACAGAATTTAGATGCAGGAAGACAAACACGTGACAGGCAGAGTTACGGCTGGAAGTTTTGTATGATTAACAAAGACAAAGATCTGGCACTGAACGAGAGAAAAATCCAGAAATATGTGCTCAGAGGAAGCAACTCGAAAATGACAAACAAATGCGATAAAGAAAAGTTAGACTGAGTGGAAAGAGTAATAGAACAGTAAACCAGGTGTAAATGTTTGATACTCACAACTAAATAACCCTGAACAAGACTTTGTCGTCCATGTCAACATGAATTGAAAAGTAAGAATCTGTGTCTGACTTGAGATGTAATTAAGAAAAACTGGGTAACACATTATTTGAAGGGCTGTGCATAAGACTGACATGACACTGTCATAAACATGGAGGAGTCTTCATGGATGTTTATGACTGGTGTCATGACGTGTCATTCAGTAAATAATGACATGTTAAAGATTCGAATGTTTACCGGTAAAAACATTCGGTAAGATGTTTTTACCGAACGTAAAAACCTTTTACATTTGCATTGCACATTTCTGCAATGTAAAGAAAGCTTTACAATGCAGAAAGCAATGTAAAGTATAAGCAACTTTATACTTTAATGCAAAGTTGCCACTTTTAATGGACTTTTAAAGCAGCTTTGCATTAAAAGTGTCCTCATTTACCAAATGACACTTCAAATAAAGTGTTACCAAACACGGGGACATTTAACCTAATTTTAGCTCTTATTTCTTTCCCATGGACCAGTGAAGACAGGCCACACACCCCACATCCCGCACCTGCAACTGGGTAATGACTAACCTGTTGATAATGAATGGATGAACTACTGTAGCGTATCCAGGAAAGGATAGATTTACCATCAGACTGATAAAAATGTAAAATTCTGGTATTTTAAAGACTAAAGTAATAATAATAAGCATACAAAATAACAAATTAAGTCAGTTCCAAATCAGCTTTTTTTCCCCCTCAATATCAAACTTATGAAACTAATTCTTTCACAGTAGATTACACACACCCGGTGCCTGTTAGAACAGTGCTTACTGTATAGTTACTTGATCTCCAAAAGGCACAGCAGGCTCAGCAGATGGAAAAGGAAATTAGAACAAAGCTTGTGTGCAAACAGGAAGTATCACTTTGGTTTGTTCTTCTAGCAGTAAAGCATGTGGAAAATCCCGAAAAGTCAAGTAAGAGTTGTGATGCTTCATAGTAGCAGCTGTGCTTTTGATCTAATCAATAATCAAATCAAAGTTTACTGAAAATGTTATATGATCTCCCCGTTTTGAATGCGTATTCATATTATCAGCATTATAAAATTTATATACAACATGGATGTCCTCGTTTAGGATCACATTCTGAAAACAGAAGGCAACAGTAGCAGCGACTGTCATTACAAAAGACTGCTGAGTGACAAAAAGAGAGAAGGAGGTTTAATAACTACATAATAAATATAATAATAATCTAACATTCTCTAAATCAACACATTTACAGCTCACAAAATATCAATATTACACCTAAGATGACATTATGCAATAAAAGTGGATTATTTCGGTCTGTTTGCATTAGTTGCCATGTTTGACCTTTGAACAAAACAAATAAACTGAGGATATATACGGCCTAGTGTCAACAGACAGATAGCTGCTGAGATGCGAGCGCAGAGACGGACCGGGGGAGACGGGCAGGAGCAGAAAGCAATGAATTATTCTGCCCTGACCCGTCCTCACTCTTTCCTCTCACCTCCGCTTGTTGAGCCGTAACCGCTCCTGTTTACAACGTGGGCCGAGTCCCACAGGAAGCGAACGGAAGCACGGCGTGTCGGAACAGGAGCAGAGAGGCAGATTGTTGCCAGATAAGAGAGCAACATCATACCACTTTGGCATTGGGGGGAATTGCAGTCCACAACAAAAAGGTTTTAAACCTTTTAGTGGTAAAATAAAATAAATAAAGCTAAATAAAAATGTGTTTCAAATTTTCTTTCCCTGACAAAATATGCTAGAAGTTACCAGGGAAACTAATAAAAATGCTGTGTCTGACATGCAAAGTGTAGCAATTTGTTGTGTAAGTACCCTTTATCTGTAATTACAGAAGAGATTTTCTGCAGCGTAAACCTTCGCTTTGGGACTTTTTGAGGGAAAATAAATTTACTCAAAAACCTAGATTCCAATCTACATATTCCTCCTGAAAACAACTTTATATTCAATGCAGAAAAACTTGTGTGTGTGAAAGCCCAGCATTCAAAGACAGAACATGAAAGAGGACGTAGAATCACATAAAAGAGTCGTTTCCATAAGAAGCTCTATAAGATTTCCCATCTCCATAAACTAAAATGATTTGTAGCGTAGAGGTTATCATTCTGCTGCACAGTATGCTTTTTAACGGCTGGTTTCACTGCTACAACAGCCAGAACTGCATCGAAAAGCCATTAAATGAAACAGTTAGATTAAAATGTGACTGAACTTAGACCAAACAGTTTAGTGTGGAAAACTGTAATGCAAGTTAATGAAATTGTTATTCTTTGTCTTTAGAGAAACAAAGATTTGGCAACTACTTCTTAGTTGCCGAATCAACTCAGACGTAGATTTATCAGAGTTCAGATCATTTCTTCTGCTGCAATTACAATTCTTTTTTTTTTTTTTATCGGCACAAAGTCGGTATACGACAGTGATGAGGTGCTAGTCACATGCAAATATTTATAGAATTATGTGTAACATATGTAACATACCAGCTTCACACAGAAACAGCATTACTTCTCTTTTCTATAGTTCATGTGTATAGAGATGAAAGTTATAAGCATCAATGTCAACTTTTTTTCCCCCATTCTAACTAATTGCTTGGCCATAAATATCAATGCTTTATTAGTGCCCCTAAGTAATCAATTGGTTTTCTGTATCTATGTATTTTTTTTAATCTATTGAATTAGAGTAACGACAGAATTAACTCAAAGACTCTAAACTTTGTTTGGCATTGAAATGTGTAAGAGAAATCGGCAACGGTGCGACAGGGTACATTTAATTTAAACCAAATTCAAATACTTTAATATTTATTTGATATTAAAGTAAAATTAAATGTTGCTGTAACTCAATTCAAAATTCTTCAAAGAAATTTTGCATTGTTGAAGGTTAAAAGGTCCTTTTTCCTTATTTCCCTACTAATTATAGCTATGAGTAATAAAACTGATTTCATTTATGTATTCAATTTAGTGAAGTGCTCATATATGAATTATTGACCTTGGTGGAAAAGTTAAGTTGTTTAAGGATAAAATGGGAAAGAGCGTCTGGTACTTCTCATTTTATCATTGGCTCCGCTCTCTAATAAATAATCAATAGAACAAACAAATAAATAAATAAAAACTAAATCAATAAACTGTTTTCTGTCTGCTCCTGTCAAGCTGCTGGGCAAAGCACAGACTGACAGTCGGCCTATTACTGGAGATAAATGTTTTTCAGTGTGCCACTCCGGTTTGTTTTCAGTGAACTGTGGTATGATACATTCAGCGAAACTGTTTTCCCATCACAGCAGACGATAAGTCAAAAGTTCACATATGAAGTTTTTATTAAGAACTCGGTTTGAGCTTGAACTTTACCCCGCGAGTCTGCTGGGGAATCTGGGCTTCTTGGCGAGAGCCGCCGGTCAAAATCAGTCGGCATTTTTTCTGCCGTTGGTCTGAAGCTGTTTAACGAGGTTTTTCAGGAATATCTACTAGACTTTATCCTTTTATGTACAACATAATATGTTAAAAAATGTGGTCAGTCAGTATCAACTGATTTATTTAGAAGTGTTACCAGTGGCGTTTGCTTCAAAAGGTTCCTATTGGTGAAAAGCAGAAAGGATTTTACAGCGTTTGTTGTGAAACCGATTATCTGGTCAGCCACTGGGATAGAAAAAAAATATATACATTGATATGGAATAAACTTGAACCGGACATTCTAGAGAACATTCTTCACCACTTAAGAATAGGTTTCACTTTTCCCTTGCATTGGTTTTGGCAAATAAAATAAATCTATAGCATAGCACTTCCTGCCCATCTGTCAAAGGCCTGGAAAAGTCATCTGAAGGAAACCTCCTGACTTCAAAATTAGAACTTTTTGGGGAGGGGGGAAAAAAAACATCCAAGGAAGCCAACAAATGTTGGAATACAGCCATGTGGATGAATCTGACCGGCTGTATTCCAACATTCATTTCATCCATGGAGGAAACAGAAATGTGTCCATCCATCTTCACATCTATCCAGCTGTCAAACAGAACGGTAGCTCAGCCTGTCGGTGCGGCGCTTCAAACACTGCTGTGCTATGGAAAGGTGCATTACAGGACTGGATTCAATGTCAGAAAACAGAGGAAACAAAAACACAAGTAGCTGTAAAAAGAAGAACAACAGTAAAGCAGTGAGAATAGCAAGGTTTCTGCTTACAAATACTTGACGTGAGCAAACGTCTGTGTGTAATTCTTTTAAAAAGCGATCATTTTGAATCTCCTGTTCAGAGTTATTCCTGTTGAGAGTCCAGCGAGGGGTGAGATGGGGCAAGTCCTGCCAATATGGTGGAGAACGTTGAGGGCAAATCAAAATAAGGAAAAACACGCAAGAACACACCCCCACACACCCATTATGGGTAACTCTTATGTTTAAATGCTTGTTCTTTGTTTTTGGACTCTGTGGGAAAGTTAGCAAAGCCCACGCACGCTGTGGGAGAACATGCAGACTCGACACAAAACGGGACCCCAGCCGGGAGTCACCTTCCCACCCCAGACTACAACGCATCTCATCCGGATTCCATGTGATGAAATTACACAAAATTAGTCATAATTGTAAAGAGGAAGGAAAATGATACAAGATACTCAACACTTTTGTGTTGTGGGTTTTCTTCTATTTCTGCTTTTGCACTGAGTCCGCCTTAGTCGCAACTCAGCAGAACCACCTTTCGCTACAACCTCCGTCGTCTGTCGGTCGGGCTCTGTTGACAATAAATAATTCTGTGTTTTCCTTCTATCTCTGTTAGCCAGTTGCTAAGCTAAAGCTAAAAGAAATGACATGTTACGAAACGTCTTCAAAGCTAAGATCACAGGATACTAGGAGCTAGGTGACACCCTATTTGGGGCGTTAACTTAGATAGAGGCTAAACAAAGGAGATCACAACCTCTTCTGGGACGCCATTTTGACTGTTAGCTCTTAACTCACTGACTCTTCTTTAACTCAGACATCAAGAGCTCAGCATGGAGAACGGATAATTCTCTACAGTTCCCTTTGAATGTGACGCCCCAAAATAAAATGCAAAGCACCCAAGGGGTTTTTATAAGTCACTTCATTACAGCACATCAGTAATATTCAGAGATGTTCACTCCTTGTCTTTTATGTTTAGACCTGCATACTAATCAGTATGTGCAGAGGGTTTGGGTTGACATAAATTTGTGGTTGTAACGTGACAAAATGTGGGAAAAAATGCTAGCAAAGAATCCCTTAGCTAGCTACTGGTGTCAAGAAACGGTGGTGTAGTGAGGTGGTGAGGCAGACGCTGGAGACCCAGGTAAGATGAATGATGATTTAATAATGAAAATGACCAGGGTAGAACAGTCCACAACTGTGGCAGCACTGCCAAGCAGAAAACACCGAGGCTTACAGCAGGTAGCGCACAGCAAACGAGTGGAGAAGCAAACAGACTGACGAACGCTGACAACTGACAAACTTAGACAAGGACCCAACGAGGAACACAGGACACAGGTGGGACTAAATACACAAGGGGTACTCAGGGAAACGAGACACACCTGAGATCAATCAAGGGGAGACAGGACAACACGGAGAGCACAGAGAACACCGAACTAGACATGAATACACAGAAAAACTCGAAAAATAAACACAGAAAAACACAGATCATGACAACTGGGGCTGCGAACAAGATGAAGACATTTATTTTATATATTATAAAAGCTTAAGATTAAATTTAAACATATGTATGTAAAAATCTCACCTGTTATGCTAAAAATGTTTTGTATGCAAGTTATTTCTTAAAGTCTCTATTTCTGCAAAACGCACGCTTAAGAGTTGTGTTAGAAATCGTAAGCGAACAACGGACACTGCAGACAGGAGAGAGGATGAAGGTCATAGTTGAAAGAGAACCGTTCATGAACTCTCTGGCTGAACTTTTTTTATGGTGAAAAAGTAGCACTGTAGTTTTTTTTAATACCATAAAAAAAGATTAAAAAAAAAAAAACCCTCACCATGCTCCTTTGTTGAGGAACATGGTGGTGCCAGTATCAAACAGAACAACGACACATCTTTAACGTATTGTGGTGCTACACCAGTGATTTATAAACTAACACAATATGAAGCCTAAAACTATTATTATTATTATTGTGAAGGCAGCGTCACTGATTCCTTTGTGGCAAAAAAGAAAAAACAACAACAACTTTTAAATAAAACAGTGGTGAAACGCTCTTCAGTAACGCTCCAGCCTTAACGTCATGTGCAGCTCTTGGCTACAGACTTGTCTGCCTCAGAAACCGGCCTTGACCTCCAGCATCCACATTAAACACGGACGGATTCGTAAATGGGCAGAACGAGACCCATAACAATGACTGTTTCTCTCCCTCTCCTCCCTCTCCCCTCCTCCTCGTCTTCAGCATCATCGCAGCATTTCATGGTTGGTGGTACGGCTGCTGACGCCGACGGTCCAGCCCACCCCCAATAGCCCCCCTCATATTTAAAGTGCGAGACCGGGTCCAGATGCTGAGAACCGGGAGACAGACTGGAAGCAGCGCAGCCAGAGCGCGCAGACGCGTCTGGTGCGCAACAGGGGGGAGACGCAGACCGACCGACGCCTCCAAGGTGCGGCGGATGGTTTGATGCTGCACGGAAGACTTTCCAGCTGTTGGAATATATCGCTTCTTTTGTGTGTGTGTGTGTGGGTGTGTGTTAGAGAGAGAGAGAGAGAGAGGGAGTTAAAGTGATGCGCAAAAAGTGAAGCGCGGGATTTCATTTAAAGTTGAGAATCCTGAGGAAGGGGGAACCTCACAGGAGCGCGCATGGAGACGCGTCCGGAGTCGGTGGCGTGAAGTGGGAGAAAGAAAGAAAAAAAAAAATAACATCAAGAATCTATCATGAACTTGTCAGAGTCCGTGTGGCTCGTGGGAGAGCCGTGGAACCTCACCGCGCTGGAGGAGGACGGGGAGAAGAAAAATCTGTTCGGCATCGACACCAGCAACTACATCGCGCTGCTGTTTTTCCTGCTCATCTTCACGCTGGGCGTGCTGGGCAACTCCATGGTGATCACCGTGCTCGCCCGGAGCAAGCCGGGCAAGCCGCGCAGCACCACCAACATCTTCATCCTCAACCTGAGCATCGCCGACCTCTTCTACCTGCTCTTCTGCATCCCCTTCCAGTCCACCATCTACGTGATGAACACCTGGGTCTTCGGCGCCTTCATCTGCAAGTTCATCCACTACTTCTTCACCGTCTCCATGCTGGTGAGCATCTTCACGCTCTCCGCCATGTCCGTGGACCGCTATGTCGCCATCGTTCACTCCAGGAAGTCGTCGTCGATACGCGTGGCGAGGCACGCGCTGGTCGGCGTGGTGGCGATCTGGCTGCTCTCGCTGGCCATGGCGGCGCCGCGCATGCACTACTACAACCTGTTCCACGGCGGCAGGAACGAAACCTACTGCTGGGACGTGTGGCCCAATCAGAACCACAAGAAGGTCTACGAGGTGTGCACGTTTGTCTTTGGCTACGTCTTGCCCCTGCTGCTGATTTCCTTCTGTTACGCAAAGGTAAAAGAGGGGCGCGGAGTGGTGGGTCAGCGCGCACAAATGATTGATCAACCATGCGTCCTATCTGGTGTCTGTTTTTGTTGCTGTGTTTTGTTTACAGGTGATAAATCACTTGCACAAAAAACTGAGAAATATGTCCAAAAAGTCGGAGGCTTCAAAGAAAAAGGTAGGTGTTGAATCAGTTCATCGATTTGTTACATTGTGTGATTTATTAGCAATCGTCTCATTTGGTATGGCTGTCTGCCCAGGGCAGTGATGCAGCCTGGGGGTAGAAAGGGGGTTGACATCACGAACACTAGAAAAAAAAAGTCAGTTGTTTGTTTGGTTACATTCTTATTGATTTTTATCTCCCTAGTGTTGCTTTTTCTCTTAAGCAACACTTCAGAAAAATAAATCAATCAAATGGCAGTACGGCCAGCCTGACTGCAATTTATCATCTTTATTTCAAAATCAATCCATCCATCCATCCATCCATCCATCCATCCATCCATCCATCCATCCATCCATCCATCCATCCATTCATCCATCAATCACATGGATGGATGGATGGATGGAATTTAAAAAGGAACCATTTTCTTATTGCTGGTCTGGACATGCACCAAATTACAAGC
>CAEGAG010287276.1:0-11595 GCA_903067065.1 Brachyrhaphis terrabensis
ACAGAAAGAAACAGGAGAGAAGAGATAATTATTTAGAATCAGACACACTGGATTGAATAGATCAGTATTTCTGATAGATGTGAAGATGAGACAGTAGAACATGTTATTTTGAGTTGTAGGAATTATATGATTCAGAGAAATAAGTTAATTAGGAACCTTAGAAATATGAAAATGAAATTTGATATTGTTGATTTACTGCAGAAGGACTCAGGAAGCAGAGGATATCAGATTATATTTGATTTTTTGAAACAGATTAAGCTGTATAATAGGATATAGTTGTGTTGTTTTTTCTTTTGTTTTTTCATAATGTGGTTCGCCCTCCTTACCAGTTGGTGGCAGTAATACCTACCGTTTTCTGCCAACCGCCAATAAATTTAAAGAAGAAGAAGGTCATTTACCTGAGTTTATCAGAGAAAACGTCAGAAGATGGTAACTTTATTACATTTTTTCTTTACTGTAACATCTCTTTCTTGGTTTGATTATTCTTCCTGTATAAAGTTTGTTCCTAAATAAGAATTAAAATGTTTTATTGTTGTTGGTAAAAGTGATCTAATGTGAATGAATATTCAAACCAGAGAAAGAAAGAAAACGTCCAAAATACCAGCAGAGAAACAGGAAAAATCTCCGGCTGGCTGCAGCCTGAGAGGGCGGGACTTCCTGTCAGTGTGACGTCACACTGACTGGTGGTGGAACGTGAAGACCGGCGGCGGAGCTTCCCTCAGTCTCGTTGTGAGACCGTGTGTGAAGGAGGCACGTGGCCTGGAGGCGTGACGCCGCTGGCACAGAGAGGAAGAGGAGGAGGAAGATGCTGCAGCATCCAGACCTCCTTTCTTCTTTACGGTTTTATTTCCTCTCTGGCCGTCAGAGAGATCAAACCTCTCCGTTTACACGCTTCGTAGCTAGCCTTTATTTACATGTAGCCTCTAAAATAAGACGAAGAAGACATTAAATTCCCTCACAGAGACGCAAAAATACCCAGAAATGCAGGAAACAGCCAGAAGGAGGCCGAACTAAAATCCAGAGGCAAAAGATTCAGAGGGATTAAAACAACAACTAAGAGAACATAACCTTCCAAGTAAATGCTAAGCTAACCCATATAGATGCTAAGTTATCACAAAAAGATTCTAAAGTACCATAGACATGCTAAGCTATCCTGCAGATATACTGAACTACCATATATGTGAGCTAGGATGCTAAGCTACTCCACAGGTATGCTATGCTACAATAGATGTATGCCAGGTTGCTAAACTACTCCAGAGCGATGGTAAGCTAACCCAGAGGGATGCTGGGTTACCACAGATGGTGAGCTGTCCCAAAATAATGCTACTTTATGTCACAGGGATGCTAAGCTACCCTACAGGGATGCTAAACTAACCCAGAATAATGCTAAGCTAGCCCAGAGGGATGCTAAGCTAACTCAGAGGACTGCTAAGCTACCTCAGAGGAATGTTACATTATGCCACAGGGATGCTAAACTACATGTGGTGATGATGAAAGAGTCATTGAGACAGCAGAACGGTTCCCATGCGGCAGCCGCTGCAGCATGGCTGCATCACTACTTCCTGTTTCTGCTGCCTGAAGCTCAGGCTGCTAGAGACGAGCCATCCTTCCATCTTTCTTCTTTTTTTCTCTCCTCATTTCTTTCCTCATAGGGTAACAGACAGCAGCGCTCTAGATTTTATTTAGCGGCATCAGAATAAAGAGGGCTGGATTCATTCACATGCCGCACTTTTCAGATTTGATTTGTTCAAAAAGTCTGTCTTTCCTGGAAACATTTTGAAATTTGTGTTTGGACCGGGGTGTGAATAGTTTTGCCATGGAAACAGGCCCAAGCTCACCTGCAGGCCTCTGTGCTCCAGCAGGGGGCGTCATCTCCTACGTCAGCTCCTGCGGAGGCTCCCCATCCAGGGCCAGCCCGGATTCTAGGGCCAGCCCGGACTCCATGGACAGCGAGAACTCGGACGCCGGCTTCGCCTCCTCCTCTTCCTCACTGCCGTCCTTCCTCGGCAGCGACGGCTCCTCCTCCTCCTCGGCGGGCGGCTCTCCGCGGGGGCGGGACGACGCCTCTGACGCCACCGGCCCTCACAGAGCATCGCCCAGCAAGTCTGTGGCCAGTTTGACCAGTAAGTGGTGAAGATGAATCCGTTTCCTGTGAGGCGGTTAAACATCAGCAGCAATAATTAGGTTTATTCATCATTGGAGGTTTATTTTCAAACTTATTTTCATTCATTTATAAATGTCACATTTTCAAACTAAATATATAGTTTACAAACAATTTAGTTTACAAACTGTTTGGCGCTAAATATCTATTATTAATTTAGTCAACAGTTTGGTGACTAAATGTTTAGTTTAGAACAAAATATTTATTTTGCAGGTAGATATTTTGCACACTGACTAAATATTTGTTTTGGAGCTAAAAAAAATAGCTTGCTAGCTAAATATTTAGCTTGTTGATATTTAACAAGCTAAACATTTGAAAGGTTAGCTTGCTAGCTAAATGTTTCATTAGAAACAAAACATTTACTTTGAAGCTTAGCTTGTTAAGCAAATATTTAGTTTGGAACTGTGACATTTAGAAATGAATGAATAACATTTAGAAAAAATAAGTTTGAAAAATCAACCTCAATTTTCTTTCAGGCTAAATAATTCTGGGTTACTAAAGTATTTTTTGGAAGCTGTTTGTTTTTTTCAACTGAATTTGGACGACTTTGCACAGCTGAATCCAAAACTGGCATCCATGTTTCTCAGTCAGGTTTTTATTCTAATCCGATCTTCTGACTAAATTGATTTTTTATTTATTATTTTTTTATTTTTATTTGGAAAGACAAGTTACAATTATTTTGTACAATCCAGCTTCCATCACATTGGAAGTATGAGAGTGAATAACATGAGCCCATCCAGGGTTTTTGTATAACAGAAGAGAGAGTGGGGGGGCAGGGGGGGTCTGGTCTGATTTTCTTATGTTAGGGGAAAAACACAGTCAAGAGCGTAAGTTTGCCCTAATCCTGAACCAGGGTACAACACACAGCACAACATTACTTGCATGAGGTAGACATATTTAGTCCACAGGAGTTACTGATTTTACATAATTTGTCCATTTAGACCAGATCCTGAAGAATGATTCTCTTCGGCCTTGAACAGAAAAAGATAACTTCTCCAGAATGTAAATGTCCTGTACAATATTGATCCAGGACTAAATTGATTTTTGTGACATAATTGATTCATTTCTGTCAAAAGTTTTCTAACAAAGTGTATTAATTAAATGTTACAAACTTGGATTAATAGACACTGATAAGGTTAATTACACGGGGAATCTCTCCTGCTCTTCACTCATTGATCCTCAGAACAACAAATGCATTTTGATGCTCATGTGGCTCCATAGTTCAGAAAGTTGACCTGATTGAGTAAAACCAATTGGATTTTTGGATTCAGCTCATCAGAATGACTCTACAACGGTTGAAAACCCCAGACAATGTTTTGGCTGCTGACCAGTAGAATCAGGCTGCTGATGTTTGACTGGGTAGCAAACCGTGTGGCGGCTCTCTGGACGAAGCTAACTGAAACCTGCGCTTCCTGACGGTCCGGTTTGTTTCAGAGCTGAACGGCATGGTGCTGCTCTGTAAGGTCTGCGGAGACGTGGCGTCCGGCTTCCACTACGGCGTTCACGCCTGCGAGGGATGCAAAGGCTTCTTTCGGCGCAGCATCCAGCAGAACATCCAGTACAAGAAGTGTGTGAAGAGCGAGAGCTGCAGCATCATGAGGACCAACAGGAACCGCTGCCAGCAGTGTCGCTTCAAGAAGTGCCTCTCTGTGGGCATGAGTCGAGACGGTGAGTCCGCCGCCGCCGCGCCGGGTATGGACCCGCCGTCACATCGATCCGCCGCTGCAACGGCCTGGAATCACAGTTCATGGGGTTTCCCTCAAATACATGACAGTTATTGAGTGAAACGTCATTAAATATAGAATCAATTATGTGTCGCAATTAAATGATCTGATTCTCTTTTAAAAACTCGATATAATTATTTCATGATTGAATAAATGATTTCATGTTCCTGTTTTGAATCGTGAATTAATTTAAACTGTTAACCTCAGTGGGCGGGACCAGGGGAAACCCTGACACCTGATTGGCTGCTTCAACAAGTCAAGACGACTTATTCCTTGTTTGCTTCTCTGAAATAATTTATTAAATCATGAGATAATATATAATTAATTCTATATTTAATAAATTATTTTTGTATTTATTTTAAAAATGATGACAAGTTTAAATATTTATGTTATTGTAATTTGTCATAGATACTTGGTAGATTATGACACCTCACCTGTCCACTGGGGGAGCTGTCCAGGGTGTCTCCAGGCTCCGCCCCCTTCCTGCTCTCACCTTCCTCCTCCTCCTCTTCTTTCTGCAGCCGTGCGTTTCGGCCGCATCCCGAAGCGCGAGAAGCAGCGGATGCTGGCGGAGATGCAGAGCGCCATGAACAACATGGTGAACGACCAGCTGCAGAGCGACTTCCAGCTCGCCAGCCTTTCCTCTTCCTCCTCCTCCTCTTCCTCACCAGAGGGCGCCATCGGCCCCCAGCCGTGTCCTCCTCTTCCTCCCCCTTCCTCGCCACCACCCAGCCCTGGGATCGACTCCACCATCAGCGCCATCGCCTGCGCGCACCGTGAAACCTTCCTGTACGCGCACGACAAGCTGAGCGATCCGCAGCTAAGCCCCGCCCACCGCAACCCTGGGGGGGCGGAGCTTTGTCCCAACCGCATTCAGAACGGTTTCAACAAAAACAATAATCACAAAAACACCAAGGACTGCTTCCTGCAGCAGGGTCACAACACAAGAAATCACCATGGCAACAAGGGGTGGAGTCAGCATTCCAGCAACGTGATTGGAGGACAGAGTCATGTGACCCAGAGGCAGAGCTGTCCGCCGAAGAGTCGCTCTGGAATTGTTCTGGTAAGACCCGGGATGCTAACACCCATCCCTAACTGCTGCTAGCTTAACCACTGCTAACTGCTGATGCTAGCTTAATGGGTTCGTATCGTTCCCAGGCTTGTCCAATGAACTTGCAGCCCCATGCAGACCCTTTAAAGACACCCCAGGAGATCTGGGGGGACTTCTCGCTGTCGTTCACGCCCGCCGTCAGGGAAGTGGTGGAGTTCGCCAAGCATATCCCAGGATTCAACGCTCTGACCCAGAACGACCAGGTCACCCTGCTGAAAGCAGGCACCTTCGAGGTAAACCATGATGTCATCACAGACATCAGGGTCATGATTTAAGAATTTCTAAGTTTATACTTCTACCCTCTGATTTTTAGGCTAAGTTAGCCTAACTGAAACAACTTTTCTTAGCTAAGGTTAGCCTGACCTGTTTGTGCTCTAAAGAGATTCTGTTCATCAATACATTATTGCAAAAAGTCAGATTTTTAAATGTAATATAAAATTAACTGCTAGCTTATGTTAAATGCTAGTTACTACATTAGGATAGCAAAAACTGATTAGATAAAACAAATTAGGTTAGCTAACATGTTAGCCTACATAAATATCACATCAATCATAACATATTAGCTGATTTACATGAGCTGTCAAAAGTTAGCTACTGTTAGCCAAATCCATATTTATTTGACTTATTAACCAAGAGAGTTTAGCTTCTGTCATTTAGTAAATAGACTCCTAATAATTATTTAAAGTTAGTGATTCTAACATTTATATATATATTTATTATATCTTTTATGTTCTTGGTTTTCTAGATAAACTATAGAAACGTTTGTTTCTTCTCACTCCAGGTGCTGATGGTTCGCTTCTCGTCACTGTTCAACATGAAGGAACAGACGGTGACGTTTGTCTCTGGCGCCACCTACTCTTTGGAGGAGCTCCATGCGATGGGGATGAACGGGCTGCTGGCAGCCATGTTTGACTTCAGCCAGAAGCTAGCTTCGCTGGCGCTGAGCGCCGAAGAGCTAGGGCTGTTCACCGCCGTGGTGCTGGTGTCTGCAGGTGAGCGTCAACACACCAGGTCGCCTCCTGGATCACCAGGTGTCTCCCAACCAGCTAACAGCCGTCCTCCTTTAGCACTACTTTGATTTGCAATGAAAAAGCCCACAGTATGGTGCTGCCATTGCCATACAGTTGGTACAGCGTCCTTAGGTTTGAAAGTGACCATAACCTAAACAAACTAGACTAATATTGCTGCGCATCCATCAGTGGCTACTTCCTTTGATTGGCTGCCATTTTTCATCCTGGCCGGTAACTGGAGCTGCCAGCAATGGCGAATGACAAAGAGGCTACAAGCTATGAGCTAGCATTAGCTTTGGAGACTAGCATTCCTAAGCTAAATGCTAGTCACCTACTGGATAGCCTTCTTCCTCTGCTGAATGTTAGCACAGATAAGCTAGGTTAAGAATAAAATTGGTTAGGTTAGCTTTAGCAATGTATATGCTATCATTAGCCTTGAATGGGCTAGCAATAACTTCAGATAGACTAGCTAGGGTTAGCAATAGATTGGTTAGCTTTATCATGGAGTAGGTTAACTTTAGCATTTGGTAGTTTAACATAGGCCTTGGATATGCTAGCATTAGCTTTGGATATGCTAGCATTAGCATTGGATATGCTAGCATTAGCATTGGATATGCTAGCATTAGCATTGGATAAACTAGGGTTAGCAGTCGCTAGTTTGTTAGCTTGTCTATAGCTAACACTAACAAGTAGCCTCCTCCTCCTTTGCTGGTTGCTAAGTTATGGGTTCTGGTTGCTAGGTAACAGGTGTCAGTGACCTAACTGCCATCATTCCTTCACAGATCGGTCCGGCATCGAGAACGTGCCGTCCGTGGAGCATCTGCAGGAGAACCTGATCCGGACGCTTCGCCGTCTGGTCAACAAGACGGCCGACGGCGAACCGCCCGTCATGGATTCGCCTCGCTTCACCAAGCTGCTGCTGCGGCTGCCCGACCTGCGGACGCTCAACAACATGCACTCAGAGAAGCTGCTGTCCTTCCGCATCGACCCCTGATGACCCCGCAGCACACCGCCGGAACAGACGCATGCGCCCGCCAAAATAAGAGTCTGCTCGCCTGATCCGAACTATCATACATTCCCACTTCCTGTTGAAGTCCAGAGCAGCTGGCTGGAAATAAAGATCCTCTTCCAAAACCCTCGCTCACAAAACATCAGATCGGCCCGTCCAGATGTTTAGGAGCGCTGCAGATCCAGACTTCAGGTGCTTCAGGTTCAGCTCTTCCATTCGCTCTGAGGGATTAGCTCCACCCCGTCGGCACCAGCAGCCAATGAGGAGAGGAGGCAGCTCCGTGGACCAATGAGAAAATGCTGAAAATTAGACCTGTAAAACCTGTAAATACTGAAACATCCAGATATACTTGAAGTGTTGCTGTTTGTTACTCGTCTGTGTGAAACTGAAGCCTCTGGATGAGCAGCAGAGGCACAAAGTGTTCAGGCAGGAAATCTTCTCATGTCTGTATTTTAATGTTTGGAAAACAATTTAAGTAATTCTATAAATTCTCACTGAAGATGCTGATCTGTGACTCATTTCCTGCTTTCACCTCATCGGCTGCCTAAAACCAATCAAACACCAAACAGAGTTTAATTCATGATTTTTATAATAAAATGTTAAATAAAAAAGTTCTGCTGAATTGGTAAAAAATTTCCATTTGAGACTTGAGTAAAATCCAAATATATACAAAAAGAAGTCAAATTAAAACAAAAAAAGTGAAAATTGAAACATATTCTTCCAGACATTTTGTTCTCTGACAGTTGCATAATTAACTTTACATACATGATCAAAAGAAGAAAATACATAAATTACTAATAACACTCCATGTTATTAGTAATTTACTTTTTATTTGGAATATTTGACTCACCAAAAACTGCATACAGAAATATTATCCACTTTGGACTTGTTGCCCGTTTTGTAGCTTTTACAGATCAATCATGATCAGCAAAATCTTTTTAACAGACATTACAAAAAAATCTCAAGATGAAAACATGAAAAATGAAAATGTAAAAGCGGTAAGCGTCCAGATGAGATTAGGATTATTCACCCACTTATTTTATTTTGTTTCAACTATTTTGGAGAAATCAGTTGTTTTTTGCTGATTTTTATTTATCAATTTATTTTTCATCTGCGGGCCAAAAACTGATTTTGTTTTATTTAGAAAAAAACTACAGTGACTAATTTAATTTAATTCAAAGTATTTTTGATTTTATATACTATTTAAAATCTTTGCATTTTACTGAAATATTTTAAAAATTATTTCTAAAAATTATTTTTCTAGTTTACATAATATGTGTAAATACATGCAAATTAATCAATACAGAATATTAATATGTGTCTAACTATATAGGTTCATAAATGTATATAAGTATTTTTATAACATATGGATCTAAATATCTCCAAATAGGTAAATGTAGATGGATTATTGTATAGAGAAACATTAGAGAATATTAGTTACTATGGTTATAAAATGTATTTTATTATTTTATATCAAAGTAACACAAAGAATAAAAGAGAAAAACCTGAGAGACAGACTGGTGGACAGACTAGAGGACAGATTGGAGGACAGATTGGAGGACAGATTGGGACAGACTAGAGGACAGATTGGAGGACAGACTGGAGGACAGACTAGAGGACAGACTGGAGGACAGACCGGAGGACAGACTAGAGGACAGATTGGAGGACAGACTGGGACAGACTAGAGGACAGATTGGAGGACAGACTAGAGGACAGACTGGAGGACAGACCGGAGGACAGACTAGAGGACAGACTAGAGGACAGACTGGAGGACAGACTGGAGGACAGACTGGTGGACAGATTGTCCCTCCTTCAGATGAGCGGACTGCTGCAGAGGAAAACCAGCCAGTTGGTCAGAGAGAGTTCAGCTTTACGAAGCTGGAAGACAGAAACAGAGAAACCGATCAGCTCAATAATCAATCATCTGACTCAGTTTATCTAATAATCTCATCAATAATTCAGAATAATCTGGAATCAGGTGACAAATCTGCTGAAACTTTCTCTAAATGGTTTGACATCTAAACTCTGTAGCCGCTTCTGATTGGACGGCACAGAGACGCTCCTGTTGGCTCACAGAGCGACCAATCAGAGGCTGCGGTACCTTCAGTCCCTCCGTGTCCACCGGCCGTCCGTCCCGCAGCACCGAGCTGAGCCGGGCCGACCCGGCTGCCGGGTAGCCGTCCTCCACCTGCAGGTGGCAAACCAGCGCCGCTGACTTCAGGTAGACCAGCAGGCGCTGCGCCGGGCACCAGTCGATGGCGAAGCTGCAACACAACGCTGGACATCAGATACGACACAGCAGGACCACCTGGGTTGGAGGGGGGCGTGGCCTCAGCTGGCCCCCCACGGGGGCGTGGCCTCACCTGGCCCTGAGGCTGTGGATCTCGGCCAGCAGCGCCCCCTGGCCCGTGTAGCTCTGCAGGACGTCCAGCAGGGCGGCGCTCAGCACTTTGCGACTTCCGGACCCGCAGCCCTCCACCTGCCCGGCTAACTCCTCCCCCACCTGGAGACGCAGGTCACCTGGTTACATCGACAGGTAGTGACATCAGCAGCAGCATTTACAGGTCTGAGTTACCTGCAGGGTGAATCTGTCGTCATGGCGCCAGCTGACCGCAAGCCTCGGTGGCTGCAGCTCATTGGTTGACGGCTGAGAAGGGAGGTGGGGCCTGATCTCCAGCAGCAGCTCTGATTGGTCGACAGAGATGAGCTGGATCTGCATCACTTCCTGTGTTGCGGTGGCGTGTTCCTGCAGCCTGACAGGAAGTAAGAGTTAACCAATCAGAGCCTCTCCCCTCACCGGTCATGTGACCCATCTACTCACAGGTCTCTGAGGCGCTGCCATGACACCAGCTGATGGAGCGCAGCCTCTGACTCCGCCCTCAGCTTCTCCAGCTGGCGGTCACATGACTGCCAAGCATTCTGTGCCTTCAGCAGCGACACAATGAGCTGATCCTGATGCTGGTGCTACCGGGGAAACGGGGGCGGGGCATGAGAACAATCCGGATGGAGCAGGTGTGTGTGTGTTTCTCTGTGTGTGTCCACCTTGATGTGCAGCAGCTGCAGCAGCGCTGTGACTCTGTCTCTCCTGTGCTGGACTTGTTGGACTCGGTCATGCAGGGACATGAGCAGCGACTCCGTCTCCTCCATCCCTGACCTGGTCTCCGCCTTCAGAGTCTTCCACCTGCTGCGAGCCCCGCCCTCTGACACACACACACCCCCACATGTAACTACACACACACACCTGCGATCCGTCTAAAGCTGCAGCACTTCCTGTTTCATTGATTCCAACACATTTCAGTAAAACTTCAAAGGTACCGTCCATGTAAATGTGTGTGTGTGGGTGTGTACCAGGTGGTGGGGGACAGGGCAGTGTCATCAGTTGCTGGGCAGAGTCAAGGCCTTTCAGTAAGAACATCATGGAGTCCAGAACAAACAGCTGACGCCACAGAACCTTCTGGACTCGTCGACTCTCCTACACACACAAGTTTGTATATTTACACATACGAGGGCTTTATATTAACTTCCGTTCATTTTATTAACAGTCCTCACAAGATTAGAGATTTTAACACAAAAGGTCCAACACAAACAAACTCTCTGTCTCCCTCTGAATATCAATATATTATTGGTCTTGAATTATACGTTTGAATTATTCTGTTCCGGGCGGAATAATATTACAGCACAACTCTACTAATGCTGATAAAGGAGATTTGGGTTCGGAACCACGGACCTCAGGTGTTCCGTGAATGATTGGACCAGAGACCAGGTACTGACCGTGAGGAACAGAACCGTCCCTACTGCCTCGGCGCAGTCCGGTTCGGGTTCCCCGCAGGGCTCCAACAGGACCGAGTCACAGCGCTCCAGAACTCTGGCCGACAGAACCAGAGCGTAAGTTTCAGACAAAACCGGACTGGGATTAATAAAAATTCAATTTTTAATGCGTAAGATCATTTTACAGGTAATATTTGTATATCAGGACGTTAAAGGTCCTTAAAATAAAATAAATTTTTAACAACAATCTCAAAGATTTTCAAATCTTTCTGAGAAAACTTACCTCCGAACTTCCGCCATTTTTGTTTTCAAATCTCCCCGCTTCTTCTTCTTCTTCTTTTTGTGGCGGTTGGCAAGCAACTTATTGATGTGCATTACCGCCATCTACTGGAATGGAGTGTGGATCGGGATGCTACATATAACTTCACCCCCCCAAACAAACAAACACACGCACACAAAAAAAACTATATCATTTCTATCAATTTTGTTTTCTTAAGGTAACTTTTTAAATAACAAAACTATTCAGAAGTAGATAATTTGTCCAGAATATTTTGTATATTAAACTGTAATTTATTTTCTTGTTAACAACATACTAATTCCCTTCTCTCAACAGAATATTTAGAACAAAATAACAAAACATGTTTAACTGTCTTTTCTTGAAAACAAAAATCACAATTTCCTGCTGGATGTTTTCCCATTTTAAATAATGTACTATTTAATCCTGTGTGTCCAAAACGTAATCTGGATATAACTGTTTCCTCTTTTCTACTTCGTCCTGTTTTCCTCATTACACCAACTTTTCTTTGAATACT
>CAEGAG010287323.1:0-22980 GCA_903067065.1 Brachyrhaphis terrabensis
CCTCGTCTTCTGCTCTGCAGTGCTGCCTCGGTTGTTGGACTGTTTATATATTATTTTTCATTAAATCATCATTTTTTTCATCTTACCTGGGTCTCCAGCGTCTGCCTCACCACCTCACCTACACCATTTCATGACAAGATGTGTCCACAGATGTGGTAGTTATCATTGCTTATGTTCCAATGCTTCAACAAGTCAAACATTTAGAAAGCAATGAGACATGTCCACAACTTGGCAAATGTTTAACCTGACAAAGATCCACGTGGAACTGAAAAGCTGTCAATAAATGTTATGAAGATCAAGTGTGTAGGCTTCACTACACCCATACACACTGTACAAAATGCTTTTAATTTGTATTTGCATACATGCACACGCACATATGCACATGTATTTTCTATCAAACTTGATCTTGTTTATTATATTATCTCCTCACCCTTTTCCAATACTTCCGAAATTCATCTCTCCCCTCTTCAGTCTTGCTTTTCTCCTTCATCTTCATTTTGTCATGGCTAACTAAAATCTAAGAAAAGAAAAACTTCCTCCCAGGATGGGTGTGTCGACTTTTTAAAGGTTCACATGTTCCCGGGAGGAAAAAAGAACATGTCTCTGATTTTTGTTTTCTAGTGTTTGCAGTCTTAGCTGCAAAGATGTGAAATGTAATTAAACATTCGTGAACTTATTCAAAGCTGATGGGTCACAAAGACAGTCAAAGCAAACAGAGAAGAATCAAAGTGCATTAGGAACTTCTTCATAAAAGGCTTAAAACACATTTCCCATTTCTGTTCTTCAACTTATTAACGTGTTTGTGTCAATTAGGAGATCATCATCAAAACCTGCTTCCCCAGAACTGGAGGATCACCAGGATGACTTTACTCTTCTGGAACCCTTCCTCCCACACAAGGAGGAGGATCAGGGACTTCTCCTGGAAGAGGACCCCCTACCCCACATGCTCCTTCCTGCAGACAGCCTGGATCTTCTAGAGAAAGCAGAGAAAAAGATGCTTAAGAAAAAGAGGCGGAACAAGCAAAAGAAACAACAAAATCGACATTTCAATGACCTCTGGGTACGCATAGAAGAGAGGTAAGGAGAAAGAAAGTTGAAAGATAAGATGACAACTTTATTTTGGACTTTTACAAACTGATTTAAAGGGTGAGAAAAGGTACAGCATATAACTTCTGTGGTTTTTCAAAATAACAATTGGTGCATCGGTTTGATTTCATTTTAAAAAGAGATCAGACTTGTACATGAAAGCTAGTGTCACTGTTCACAGCAAAACAAGTTTTATGCAGCCATAGACTAACAGGGTGCAGATCATCCGTCCATCCGCCCAGCCGTCCATCCATCTTTTCATTTTAAAAACCTTTAAAGTTGTTTAATCATCTCCTAAAAATAGAGTAAAGCCTTGTAGTAACATGACATTTATGCATGATAATTGTATATCAACTTCTGACCACAGCAGTATGGTTTATAATTGTAATAGTTGGAAATAGTTGATTAATAAAACGTTATAAATGAATGAAGATAAACACGTTACTTCATTAAGTATGTGAGAAGACTGGGGATCTTCCTGATGTGATGCTGGGGGCTCAAACAGCCACCATATCACCAAACAAACAGCCAACATATCAAATCACATCCTGTTCTTTTAGTTACAGAACACAAACATTAGATCCACGCTTCTCTGGAGCTGGTATCAGTGTCTTACATGTAAAAATAGCAACTTGACAATTAAACCCGACTTGGTTCTCACCATAGCTCTAGGCAGGGACTAACCGCAGAACAAAACAAGCTCGCCTTTTTGACAAAAAGGAGTTGCCTGCCATGCGAAAAAACTTCTGTATGTTTTGTCACAGCAAGATTTTGCTTTCATTTTAGTTGTCAAAAAAGGTAAGACTCTGTTCTTTCATTTCCTAGAGTCATTTATCAGGAAGAACCATTTGTTCAGTTTGTCATTGGGTCAACCAATACAGTCCACAATAAATAGAACTTATGGGCCATTTAGAGTTTCCAGTTTCATCTGACATACACAAAGCTGGACTGTGTGAATTAAATACGACAACCCAAAGAGAAAACAAATACATGCAGAGGATGAAAACATCATATAAAGTGCTTTACATTATGTCAGTAGAAATTATTTTTCTTTCTTTATGCAAGAATCTGAATTTTAAATGGGAAAAGAAGCAGACTGTTTGCTTATGGTTGCTACAAAGTGCACTCCTTATACATGTCGATGTATTTTAATGTCTGAAAAGGAGAAATGGTCAGCGCGTACACACAGGCAGGTTCACTGCAGAGCAGGGACTTTCTGATGCAGTTGTTGCATAGTTATGTAGTAAAAGAACCTGGTTGCTTTAGTCTGCACAGACTTGCTTTCTATAGCTAAGTTTTGCTGGAAAACCCCCCAACATTTTTCAGAACTGTGACATTATTTTCATTTCAAACATTTTAACAATTTTAAAGACTAAAGAGATTAGTCTTTAAAATTACTGTTTGTTGGTGTTTAAACCATAAAGCCAATTAGGACAAATCCATTTAACCAATTTTTGTAAGAAAATGAGCAGGAAAACTACTAGTATTGTTACATTATATATTCATCTTATCTTGTAATGTCCTCCTGCAGTTCCGTGGTTCAGTCTCCGCCTCCTCGTTTGGTTCGTATCATCAATGGCTACATCACAGTGGAGCCACCAAACAAAGTCTACAGCCAGCACAACTACCATCACTTACAGTCTTCATCACCCATCACCTCCTTTCCCTATGTTTTACTTATTTTGCTTTTCACTCTTATAGCTTTGGTATTTCAGAAAGGGTCTGCAGTCCTCTAGCAGGACATCAATTATTTTAGTAATAAAAGCATTAAAGAGTTTAAATTCAGTTCAACATGAGGTCTAATTAGGACCTGAGGCCCACCAGAAAATATTTTACATGTAACTGTCAGGCTTGAGCAACCTGAGTTGGAACTGATGTCAATGGACTGATGCTCTGATAAAAAATAAATAAATAAATAATAATAATAAAACATTTTACATGTTTTTTTTGGAACAATACAGGTTTGTTTTTTGTTACTTTGCGATGATAACACTTTGCACAAAGAATGCAAAAGAAAACGCAAGTGAAAGAAATAAAATCCAGAATATTATCTCATGTCTCATTTGCGTTTTTGCCAGATGTTAGGTACCCATTAGTGCTTGCAACAAGCATATTATTCAGAGCATTCTTGAACATTAAAAATTCTTCATAGACACAACTTGAACCATTTGTATTTAGTATGCTTGTATGAGTTAGCAGGTTTATGCTGTGTTTGCTTGTGAGTGAGTTTGTCAGCTCTTATACGAACCAGAAGTGTTCTTCACAACTTAATTTATTCTTTCATTTACAATCTCTTTGATGTTGTAAAATGTATTGGTTGGGGAAATTGTACATGGTTTTTTTTATGCTACAGTTGTATTTTAGGGTTATAAAAAAATGATGAGAAACATTGTTTTTATATGAATTGATAAATAAATTAACATAATATTTCTTAAAGAACATCAGGAACTAACCACCACAGCCCATGTCATGTTTCACACTGAAATTAAAGTTGTGATATGGACAGATGATTGTATTGAATCTAATCTATCAGTGTTATTTCTTGCTTTGATGTGTTTGTTGAAAGAACTCATTTTTGTTTATTATTAGGTTTAAGTTATTTAACTACATTAGCTTTCCTGTAAAGCATACAGAACATTTTCAGACTTTTTATAAATATTTTTGTTACTACAGTATCCAAGTGTGTTTTTATATTTTCAAGATAATTATAGTGATAATATTACAGTTATAATGAAGCCTGTCCACACATGTAGAACATGTACAGTGTAGTATTTTAGGACAGACACATGTCATCTATGGAATAAGATAATTGTAATAGTATCAACAATAAAATATTTATTTAGACACACTCTTTTGTTTAGTGCCATTTTTGGACTGTAATTAAAATTAAAGAAAGTCAGTACTGTTACTGTTTTATATGTAGAACAACAGAAGTCAGAATTCTGAGATTAAAATCTTTTGTTTTTAGTGACTCTAATCCATAACAAACAACTGGAGGCAGTAAGGAAGGGACAAAAACACAAGAGACAACTAGATGATCTAAAGATGACTGAGAGAAAACCCCGGGTGATGATTACTAGAAAACAACCGTGAGGGAACAAAACCAAGATATGTGATGGAGGCTGGTTGGAAACAAAACATGATTATTTAGCAGCAGCTAAATACAAGTAAAAACAAAGATAACTGTTAAATCCAAGTTCAATAGTTCATATCAGTTTTTGTTCAGGTATCAAATATAATTTATGCTATTATAACAACTGGATACCTTTTTAACATATCGGACAATGTTTATTTTTATGTCTTTAATTCATTTATGCAGCAAAGTTTGACATTTAAATTCGGGGATGTTTATTTCTATCACTGTCAGAAATCTCTTGGTCTATCAAAATTAAAAGTGTTAGATTTTGAATAGCAGAAATATGATGAAACTACTTTTAAGTGTTATACCATTTCCATTAAGCGTTCCATTATAAACTCATTCAAACCTGCAAATGGGATTGTAAACATTGTTGCCATTGTTCTACTATTGATAATTCATGGCATGTTATCCGGTTGTTCACACATTCTCTAATAAACGCTGCTATTATAAGTTGCTTAAGATCTGAGACAAGCTAAACAAACTAAAGAAGCTGTAGCAACAAGGGAACAAACTGGAGCAAACAGGAAACTAGAGCAGCAAGGGATCTTTTCGATGTACAGGAAATGAAAGTTAATAGATTTGTTCTGTCAACAGGAAAAGATAACTAATTGACTATTTAGCTTGTGTTTTCATTTAAGGTGGAGCTGTGCTTTGGACGGGTTTATCTACGTGTGCAGGATAATAAGGAGATTTAAGAGATAAGACCACTAAAGTGTGTTTATTTCTTGAATTACATCACTGAACATTTTGCTATTTTTATCACAGAGATAAATGCTGCTATGAGCCCCACAGAAAGTGTTTTATGTGAATGTTTCTTTTATTGAAATAAAAATAATTCACTGACCACTTAGTAGCTGAACCATCATAGCCTGGTTATATTTGACACTAATGATAATTTGAAATTCAACATAAAATGACAGGTATAACTTTTCATACTTTTTGTATCTTCTAATTAATTACAGACATTTACTACTGAAATTACAAGCACATTGAAATCAAATCCTGGGACATTTCATTATGTGATTGTGAAGGGTAAAACTGAACTTTAGTTGTATCGCTTAAGTCATTTCAGTAAGTCAATCTTATTGCTCCAAGGCATTAAACTTACATCATGTTAAAGACAGCATGCAACGGTTTCGATCTGTACCATGTAACTCAAAACTTCTTAAAAACAACAAACCATGTATGTCACTCAGTCATTCCATAAAAGAGCAAACAAACAAAGTTGGAGGTCACTCCCCTAATTGCCTCCTGTTGAGTACGCTTGCTGACAGATGTTATAGCTCATTTACTATTTGAAACACAGCTTGAAGAACAGCGGGAATGTCAGGAGTCAAGCCACAATAGTTACCTGCAGTCGAGAATAAAAAAATCCCTTAAAATTTAAACCAAAGTCTTACCTTAAAACAGGAAGATTGGTATCAGCTGACCTCTTGACTGATGGATTCTCCTCTTCTTTGACATATTTTCACTTCTATGCATTTGCAATTATTAACAAACAATGATGGTCAAAATATTCAACCCAAACCTAATGCCTTTCTGAAAGCCGAAAGCTCAGTGAACACTAATATGATGGAAGTAAACTAGCTGGAGGAAATTATGTTTACTGTATTCACTTTAAATACTATCCAATTTATAGGGTGATGCACATTGAGTCACCTCATAACCACATTTAAGTCAAGCAAACACAGACAACACATGGAATCATTTTGTTTTTACCAACAGAACTTCATTAACTTGACCAAATTAAATAAAATATTTTTAAAAATATATATTTATTTTCCTTTTTGCATAAATCTATTTTGGCAAGAAAATATAATCAGAAACTCGGTTCCTACAGAAGCACACCACATTGGACTGGAGGTTGGGTGGCCAACTGAACCTGGAGAAATTAAAAGCAGATGTCTCTGCAGACTCCTGTTTCCTGTAAAACATGAAACTATAGACAAAAATAAAGACATGCCATCAGCCCAGGTCATAAAATCTACCAATCTTACTGTAGACTTTTGCTGCACAAGGTCGTTTTTTTTGCACAAAGTTCTTCAGTGTGTTTCTGTTTAACTTCTGTGTCTCTGGTCCTGTACATCTGCAGTGCGTTTAAGAAATGCCTTAATGGTTATACTTTACTGCATTCACCTAAAGAAATGGTCATCTAAAAGTCAATAACTTGTGATGAAAAAATCACAGTAAATTACTCTTGGCTGAATTTTATTCAGTCAAGTTTTTATAACAGCTTAACAACAGAGTTTAAAACCTTTAACAGAGTGAAGCTAATTTATAAACCTCACAACAAACTGGTTTTTGTTGAATAGTCTCTTTGTTTTACAAAATTCAGTACTATAGTACAATATTTCTCTGACCCTAGAATTTACTTTCCTGGAACACATTGATGACCTATCTGAACTTACAAAGGACTTTCTGATACTTATCAGATACTTTTATGAAACTTTAATGAAACATACTAGTTACTTCAAAACTTAGAAGCTATTTTTTGAAACTCACCACATTTCATTGGACTTTGATAGAACTAAGGATTACTTTGGTGAAACTTACTTTGTAAGTTCTCAGAATCCTACCTAAAGAGTACCGTATTTTTCGGACTATAAGCTGCTACTTTTTTCCTACGCTTTAAATCATGCGGCTTATAGCATGGTGTGGCTTTTCTGTGGATTTTTCTTCAACTGCCTGGGGGCTCTTTAACAGGAAGTGATCACTGGAAGACAAAATTGGAAATCAAAGAAGAAAGCGCTAATTTTCATTTAGAACAAGCACATTCTAGCATCAGGGACGACGGAGAAATTTCTTCAAATTTATATGATGCAGCCTTTAAATTGAGGGCTATCGATCTGGCAGTACAGGAGGGAAATAGAGCTGCTGCAATTTCCAGTCAAAACAACCCTGATTGGTGACTAGCCAATAGAAATGTAGTAAAAAGCAAAATAATGTAAAACACTGCAAACTGATAAACTATATGAGTATTGATTAAAAATAATACATTTCATATCTGTTTACTTAAAAAAACAACAACTTGAAAATCAGTCTGATGAGTTTGTTTATTGTCAAAACTGAAGGATGCAACCAGGGGAAGGATTCTGTTACCTCAACATTTCTTGTCTTTACACAGTCGAAAGGCTTTTTTCTTTAGAGTTGGCTCAAAGGAAAACCTTAGAGAGAATAACTAAAATCAAGATTTCTTTCTGTAATCAAATATTGGACGTCTTTCTTGCATACAAAAATAACAGTACTTACCCAAAAGAAATGTCATTCATGCACAGTTAAAACATCAATTTTTTGGTTTTGTTGGGGTTTCAGGACAAAACCATGTTTTGTGTCTCTCAGTGCTTCTCAAGGTTGGCCTGCCTTTGATTGTCAGTTTATAAACAAATGAGCCGTTTTTGTGCTGGCACAGCACCACAGGGTGTCACTCAGTTCCAGCTTGGGTCAATGGATCCCATTCACGAGAATGTCTTTTTTTGTGAGAAGTGCTATGAAGAGAAGAAAACCCACACTTCAAGCTCAAACTCAAGAAATGTACAATCATAGACGATTATAACTGCACTGTTAGTCCAAAAAGTCAAGCACACACTCTCACATCATACCAGAAGTGAGTCTCTGGGCTCTTAACGCATGCAATCTAAAGCCACCAATTTTTCACGCATAGTTTGAAGATTTTATTTGCAGTTTTACTCTTTCTGTACTCTACTTTATAAAGACTAAAAACTGCTTCCCTTAAAGTTTCTCAAAGTTAACTTCATACCCAGTATCTAAATAGAAGAGAAAACACTTGAAGTTAAAAAGTTAGGATTTTTGAAGAATATGCTGATTGTCTCTTTCAAGTTGAGTTTGAGGGAACTGCTTTAGAAAAAAAACCATATTGCTTTGCTCATAACTTTATACGTTTTCCACTGTCATTTATCCTAAAAGAAAATGTAGATCAAGATAAGACATCTCCATAAAGAAATATGCCTGGCAGCAAACATCAGTCAAACTGTGTCAAATGCCTCCATCTGGCTGCAAAGTCAGGAACTGACATTCAGCCAAATCAGTCACCGTGTCTGAGAAAGTTTTGGCTACCCACAAGCATCTAACTTGTAAGATGATGCTGTCATACCTTTACATTTGAAGTGCAGACAGTATTCACCTTCACAATTTGCATGTGATTTGGAGGAGTTTGTAGGGGTGGACTGCTTTTTTTATTATTTTGATCCTCTTCTTTTCCTGTTTAGCAAAGTTAGGCAGATAAATTACTATCATTTGATTTGTTTGATTGAAGAACATATCTGACTTTCTTTTGCTTGTTTTGGCAGAAGTCCACCATGTTGCTGTATACTCAGCTCCCTTTAAGAAGTAAAACCAACAACAACAAAAATAGCATGTTTTAAAAAAACATTTAAAAAATTGCACACTAGTACTAGTTATTTTCATTTTCTTTATCCATTTGTACATTTAGATTGAGGTTCTTTAATGTTCCTTGTTTAACGTTTTTTTTTTAATTTATTTATTTTTTTTAAGTTACAGGTTATTTCCTTTTAGTTCTAAGTTCTGTCTCTCAGCTGTGAGCTTTGTCCCTTTCACTTTTCTTCAGCTTACCAGTGTACCTCCCTTTCCAGCTGTTCCTCATATCCAAATTGCTTCACAATGCAACGCATTGTTCTCCTTGCATTGCTATGGCATGCAAATATCAAAATGCATGACACCTTGAGGAATTTTACCTCTTTGTTTTCATGTCTAAGAAAAGACAGAATTTGTTGTCACTTGAACTCCAAGAAAAAAAAAATTATAACGATTTTTTAAAGAGGTACATAAGTCATGTCAAGTTTTGTCCTACCCTCATATAAATCTTGTATCTGCCTTCTGTGTTTTCTTTTATTAGCTCATTTTGTTCCTCTTATCATTAGAGGCAATTACTTGGCATTCCCCATAAACACTCATACAAAGGTATGAGTGTTGATCCTAATACCTGTCATCCCCCCATGCATGGATGGCAAAGCGATATTATAAACTGATAACTATTAAAATGCCATTAGAAGAAGCAAGGAATGATGTTGTGCCTGCAAGGAGTTTATCAGAAAGTAAATGTAAGCTCCCACGTGTGGAACACCTCATTAACCCTGCAGTTATTTACACCCATGTGGCATCGAGGCAAGGACAAAGATTGAGGCCTTCTTCATCTTAATAGCACCTGAGCTATTAAGAGTTCTTCACCATTTCATACTTGTGCTTTTAATGTAATTTATTCCACCTCTAATGACCTGCTGATTTCTGCAAGAAGGTTGTTTTTGCTTCAGCTACTACTGAAAAACAAAGAGGCCGTGCAGGATGTCTGCAGAATTCAGCACAGTAGATTTCAGCACTTTGTGTAGATTTCAGCATTTTCCTTACAGTAGTATGCAAAACTAAAGAAAGTTATAAAAGGAGAATTAACACTCCCAGAAAACAGATTATGTAGATACAAATTCTGCTGTTAGTGTAGAATAATCTAGTCCAGAGTTTAAGTATTGTAGTTCCTAAGACCAGGTCTAAGGTGGTACAGATGCAAGACAAACACTAAAGTTACACTTTTTTGAACTTTTCACAAATCAAATAAATGTTCTCAAACTGGGTTTGAGTTATTCTAGTATTGGGTTAAAACAAACTAGTCCGGCTTTGACCAGAATAAGGCTTTTAGATTGAGGATGGTAAAGGTAGTAAAAAAATAAATGAAATCACCCTTAAGCCATTTCCAGAGTTGAAAGCTCCAGTCTGAAAATAGATATTACATTTCTTACTCTGATGAATTCATCAATTCAATATTAATGGATTTTCATTAATATTGACAATACTTCAGTTTTCATCTGCAGTTTAAAAATGGAATCAATAAAATTTACACCAATGTATTTCTGATTCTAGATCCAATTTTTGAGAAGAAAAATGTAATACAGTCTATGGCACTGGCATGGAAGTGATATAATACACTACAAAGACAAGCAGAAGTGCACCAAGTATTGTATTTTTTTTGTCCATTATGTAATGACTAATAAGAAGAGGTCACTCACTTCATTGTAAGTTGGGTTGTTTGAAGGCAATATTTGCTTTTGTATCATATTTTAAAAGTTTTGGCATGATTAGTGCCTTTTGCAAGTACGATGTGTCCCTTTGGTCATGAGTACTGCTGTTTAGGCGCGCGTGTTAACTGTTTTGAAAATGCGGCATTTGAATTGACTAATGTATGAAAGCACTCCAGAAAAACTTAACAAACCAGTGCCTGCTTTCAACATTGAATAAACAAGTAGAAAAATAAGGAGTTGTCATAGCTTGTGTTGGAAAACATTGACGTGTAAATGAAGTGTTTAATAAATTGCAGAATAAGGTTTAATGAAGTTACAGTTAGTAACCTGGAAAATGACCTTTAAATCAACTTAATAATACTTTATTTTGTTTTATTTTTGCTTATAAATATCAATATCGATGGTGATAGCACCACATAAGACATCAATATATCTGGCATAATTTTGTTCATTATATTATAAATGAGGCACATTTAATTAGTATTTTACAAATATATAAAAATGTTCCAGTCAAGTAAAATATCTCTGAACAGGGAGGAAAATGTAAATTAATTCCTTCCGCAACACTCAGGTCAAATTATCGAATTATCATAGTGCACACAACATTTAATTTGTGATGGAATATATTAAATAAAGCAATTGTCTGGATAGTGTTTGGTAAGCTTACCCTTCGTAGTCCTTTACCAGAATTTAACTCATCCAAGTGTCTTCATATGCTTGCAATGTCGCTTCTGAAGTGGGAAGTACCAGATGGCAGAAAATAATACTAACCATTTTAAAATCTAATATTAAACCACTTTTCTTTTCCTTTGACTAAAAGCATGATCTTTTACAAAAAGAAAAAAGAAATCACCCTTCCACCCTTCAACTCCCCACATCTCCTTGTTCCCCATCTCTTCACCTTTGCATCTTTGTGAGCAAGTAGAGATAACCCAATTGATTATGAAGAAAAAAATGGGAGTACCTCTTCAGCCAGCTAGGAGCAATTCTTAGCCACAGGTTGAAAAAAAGGCGAGAAATGCTCAAGGGTTGAACAGATAAAATCGCATGGTATCCCTTCCAACGTTTAAATAGTGGTTTTGCTTCTGCAAATTCTCAGAGTGCAATTTATTTAAAAGATTTAAAAGGAATCCTGTGGATAAATGTTCTCTAAACCATAGTGTTGCTAAATATGTGCCAAAATCTATCTTGTAAAGAAATGGTCGGTGTTAGCATGCCCATCAGACGTCACACCTTTGAGACAGTGATTCAGATGGAGCCTATTCTGACTCTCTCCCACTTCTTGGCATTTGAAAGTAACACACTCTAGATGAATGAAAGCTTACAACAGCATTCATCTTATCATCTTGCTGCAAATGAGATAAACGCCAGCTCCGGTTTTTCAGTCTGAAGTGTTTTTCAGCTTCCAAATTGTGACCACAATACGGTGCAGGTTCTTAATATGCGCTGTGAGATGAAAACCGATATCTTTGATGTGAAACTGTCATATCTAAAGTATTGAAATTAATCTTATCTCTTTCAAGAGAAAGTGCCTCTTTTTAATTAAATGGTATCAGACCTCAATCAAGCAATAAGAAACCTGAGCTACTGCCTTGGACGTTCGGGCCAACAGAGGGAGTCCTAGAGCCCTCACATTCTTAAACAGTGTAAATCATGTGCTTATTATGAAGCATCTCTGAAGGTTTATTCATGTACCAAATGGAATTATCTACCGGCCATGCATCAAGAGGGATTTTTCAGACCCACTTTGAAAACCATTGATTTTAAGTCATTTTCTATATGGTATTTGCTTGTAAAGAAGAGATGCGGTTATGTGATTCCAATTAATAGCCACTACTAGAATGTTGCCTGCGTTTAGCTTTGGTTTGATCACAAGTCACAACTAGCCTAAATGGGATCAACAACTGAGTGTTTAAAAAATAAAATTGGCAAAATTTACGATGAAATGAAATTGAGAGATTTTAGCACTATTTAGACTATTTGTGTCCATTTTTCCTGAAATGCAAATTGTTCAAAGAAAAAAAAAAAGAATAAGAAATTTATGTAATATTGGTCTTGCTTATGCACTAATATTTAAGGTATTATGATGACAGTCGTTTGGAGAAATTGGAGGGCTGATTCCTGTAAGTGTGATAGTAACAATACTGGTCAGAATTGGAACAGAAATTATAACATGTATTCAGAGTACAGCCAAAATGTTAGTGGTTTGAATTATAGACCTTATCTCAAGAGGTATATATATATATAGTATGAATAGTAAGTGATTGACAATTGCTTTGATGTGTTTGTTAGCACAATCAAATACACTCTGCATATACTTTCTGTCTCTTATTCTGTATGAAAGTATCGTGCTGTACATGACTGCAAGAATAAAGCACAAAAATGGAGAAATAACCAAATCTTCACACTTTATTTACAGCACAAGGGCCTCTATGTAAAATGTAATGTAAACTGACATACAGACAATGCAAATAAATCAGTATTAGTTCACTATTTAACTCTAAGACATATTGTCTTGTGCAAACAATTAAGCAGGTTGTCACTGTGGAGACTGATGGAAGATCTTATCTGCAAGTTGGTTCCCAAATCAAATTCTGTTCGGTGCCCCATACAACCTTGGGCCAGCTATGAATGTTATATGGAGAGATTTATCTTTTTTTATATCTTTTATCAACTTTTACTATTTCAGAGAGTTGTAGAAAAAAAATCATTGCAATACTATTGTCCAAATGGAGTGAAAAGATTGAAATATGATGTTGAGAAGAAGATTCCATTTTAATGCATTGTGATAATTTGTGAGTGAAGGACAGAGTGCACAATACTGCAAACAGAAAAATGAAGAGAGATAACCTATCGTGACATGACCAGATTGACGTCCAGAGCAGCTGAAATGGAAAAAAATGGCTTTTAGCACAATGGATGTTATCATTTCTAAATGATGTGTTTCTGTCATCTACACAGGAAAGGCATTTTCTTTGCTCTGTTACAATAACCAATAAGGTTCCTATCTAAAATATGAGAATGCATTTTCATTTCCAAAATCCAGAAAACGTTTAAGATTTTGAGAATATGTAAACCATAATTTATCAAATTCTCATGCCTGAAGATATGTTCAATTAATTTCACAAAGAGAGGATTCTGACCTGTTAACCTCAAAGTGACGGTCATACTCATTTGGACAATGAAGTAGAGAAGAAAATATTTTTATTATACTTTTGGACTGACAGTGTCATACAGAGTACATTATTCCAAAATAAATTATTTAGAAAGAAAAAGAAAATGTCACTCTCCTAATAGTTTAATCATTTTCTTCTCATGCACACTAGGATTAACTTTTAAATAAGATTGATTCTTTATTTAGAGCTTCCATGGCAATGCGCGATTAAGCTGCTTGTTCGAGGCTTTTCTGATATTTTAGACTGAGGTTCGGATAACTGACACTGACAAGGAAAAGCTGGAGCAGATGAAGCTCATTGACTCCCCAAAGAGCCACTGATGAAAACCATTGCAGAGCTGGAGAGGGAGTAGGAACACTGACAGAGGGCATTTGGAAATGTATGTCAGAACTGATAGAATGTGTGAATCATGTAGGGCTACCTCTGTCCAGAATTTATTATTACTTGACAGCCTGACTTGTATGATTTATGACAGCTTGATTTATGTCAACAAGGCAAAAGGGAGAAGAATGATCTCTTAATATAAAGAAAGGCTGCGGTGGTTTTTACTTGTGGAGGGATTTGAATGCTAGAAGGGACTTTGACATTATGTTTCTGGTGGAAACTTCAGACCTGAAATTACTTTCCCAGCTGCCATGGTAATTGCTGTTGTTTGGTGATGCTGATTGGGATAATATTACCGTCTAAATTATCACTGAGCCTTGATTGACGTAACCCACAATTGATTTTAGGTTCTCTCTCTGGGACATAAACATTGTCTCAGTTAGTGAATGTAAATGATGAAAGCACTGAGTAATAATGCAGATGTATACTTTCAACCTAAAAGCTGTTGAAAAAAGTGTGAGGTTAGTTTACTCCAATTAAATAAAAATACCCCATTCTTTTTATATTTTACTTAAAAGCTTTTTGCAGATTGTAAGGCAAGGCAAGACAATTTAGTCATCAACAGAGCAATTCAAAGTGTTTATGATTAAATATAAAACTGTCTGATTTTGTAGTTTCACTGTTACTTTTTCTCTGAACAGCTACAAAGGCCCTCTTGATCACCCTAAGAGTGTTCCTAAAAGTTTTGTTGAGAACTCAGAATTCTTAATTCTAAGAATATCTAAGATATCTAAGATTTCCTTTAGGAAAACTTCATTTGTGATAAAACGCTGTTTTGGGCAAATCAATTTTCTTGTGTCTCCAAATGTTGTAGTGTGTCTGCTGAGAAATTTGAAGGGGTCATAGTTACTGCAATGATGGATGTTGCAGTGGGACTGACCTATGAGGAGTTTCAAGGACATCTGCTCAAGTTAATGTAAAGTATGAAGTATCCCAACAAAAGCACTTTGCTTTTTCTTTGCCTCCTCAATCACAATAACTAATTTCTTTATCTTTGAATATGTGTACCACTGTCTGACTGTATTCAGTCACATTGGACTACTCCAGGGCAGCTCCATATCATCCATCCCTTTTTTGGTGTTCATAAACCTGATTGTCAAACTTATGGAGAGGAGGGCGTCAGGTTTGGCAACCTTTTTGCACATCATGTGGTTCTGTTAGCTTCTTCAAGTCCTGACCACTTGTACTGAGGGAGACATAATTTACATATCTCTTCTGGCCTAGGAATATTTTAGGATACGTTTGAGTAAACTATAGTTGTTGGGGTGAGGAATCTCTTGGTTTAGTCTCTTAACCTCATGATTCTATCTTCCCATTGTTGAATAAGCAGAAACAAACAAAGGCATTCACAAGAACTTCCGTTTCTTAAGATGTACTTTAGATTTAGAGTAGCAATAGTACAGCCTTACTATCTCTGTAGATTTTACAAAAAGTTCTAATGCATTTAATGTGTGTTGCCACCACTGAGTGTCTTAATATGGATGCAAGCTTTATATAATATTTCTTTCGCTCTGTTTCCAGGCAACACAAGCTTTTACAATAACATGTCAAATAATATTCGATTTGATTTTATCATTGCATAGCATCCTATAAATCCAAGATTTAAAGCTGCGTTATCAGTTAAACCTAAGAGGACTCATGCATTTTTATTCAGCCCATATCTGCCTCTCGGAGTGTAAGTAAAGATCTATAACCTTGATTTGTTGTGCATTTTGGATTCAAAACAACAGATTACAAGATCTACACTGAGGTACTGCCTCAGTTTTACAACAGACCCTTTGGCGAAACACTCAAAAGCAGCATAATCAGCTGAGCTGAACTGTGAAAATTAAAGACACTTTGAGAACAGCGTAACGTTTAATACACTTTCATTGTAAACTCAGAGGTTTGATAATAGAAGCTGTAAATGGGACATCAATATTGAAAAATAGGAGGGATGGCTGTGTATACAAAGTAACCTACTTTTCCTTTAAGCACTCACGTGAACCATTTTATTTCAGTAAGTAATGGTAACATTTCCAGATATTACAAGTTTTAGCCTCTCATTGGCTGTCCCCTCATGAATAGCTCTTTATGTTTCTGGCCAACAGTTACACAATTTATATAAGTCTGCTTAAAATCAATGCAGGGAGTATGACAAAAAAAAAATAAAAATCCTGATATATTTTTTAAATTGCACTTATAAAATCCAATGAGGAGGTGCAATTATTGTGGAAATACAAGGACATTCTGCTCAGTATAATTGCAGATAACAATTTAATTTTATTTCCACTCTTTAGTTTGTTCAAAATTACATGTATTTCCATTCAAACTAAAAAAAAATCAGCAATTTTTTAAGTGAATTGCTCATCTTTTTTTCTTCTATTCTTGCACAAATTAAAAGGTGATCCCATTAAAATATGAGTATCCAATATTGATCTGACATATTTATGTTACAAAGAGAGATGCACAATTTACTGTTCTTCATATATCTATATAAATTATTTTTGCCCTCTTCTCTTGTCACGCTCACCACATACTTCAATGTTCTCATACATATAAAATGAGTCAATTTGAAACAAATAGTAAAGCAAATAATATGTGTACAGTACCATTTTTTGGCAAAATGCTACGACGTAGGGAAAAAAATATATTGGTTACCCTTCAGTCGATATTTTGCACTCAAGGTTGGAGTATATAAAGTAGGGGATATTTAACCATTACTTTTTCCAAAATATTTCTGATCTTTTGAAAATCTGGATTCCTGTCATGCTGTCTTCTCTTCAGCACACCCTACAGGTTTCCTCTCACTTTTATGTCTAAGCAGTGAGATGACGAAAGGAGTTCTTTTTGATTTTTTCGCTGCAGTGTGAAAGTATGTTTTAAGTCATTGCCCTGGTAAAAGATCTGCTAAATACCAATTTCAGTTAACTGGCAGACGCTGCCAAATTTTTATTGAAAATGTGATGTTGAACTGTTTGATGTTTCAAACTATTTATGATGCAATGTTCTCTAACAAGTTTCCCTGGATCTTTGGAAAAGACACAGAACATCATGGCGCTTTTTCTTATTTTCTACACATTGCTTCTTGTTTGTTTTGTTTTACACGTGATCCAGATTGGGTGGTTGCTGATGAAAAGTTAATTTTCATCTCATCTGACACAGTCACATAGCTTAATGAAAAACTCCTGCAGTGTTTAGTAAATTCTTTCCACAAATTGTGTTTTGCTGGGACAGAAAATTACGTTCTTTGTGTCATGATCTGTAGTTTACTTTGCTTTTTTATTTTGTATTATCTGATTACTTTTGGTTTTGGCATGCCTGATGTTCAATATTGAGCTCATTTCTTACTTCTGAGATCCCAGGTGTTTTCTGGTGTTCTGTTCTTTAGTATTTCACATTTTAAAATTCTGATTTGTATTGTAATTTTTAGCGTCTCTTTGACAAGCTCATTTCGTGCTATGTTTAGTTTCCCTGTACTGATTGCCTTCAGCTCTATAGTTTGTATCCCCAATCAGCAGCAATTCATTTAGTTAACTACTTTCCTTCTTCCATTTTAACTCAGTCTTTTATTAGCTACTGACTTTTATTATGCTATAAACATCATTTAGCCTTTACATTGCCTCACTACTGTGAGTTCTAACAACAAATTGTGACATTTTATGTCACACAAACGCAATTGGTTAGCATGCTGGTACAGCCAGATGGTAGCTGTGGAGCAGAATCAACCTGAGGTTTGGAGTCCAACTCCAGTTAAGTCCACCACATTACAAACAAATTGTGAGCTAGTAAGTGAAACAATAAATTGTACAATTGTTAATCTTAACATTCTTTATTCAACTTTTTCATACAATTCATTGTGCAAATACCAGCCACACTTGTCAGTATATCACATATGTGAATAATCTGAGATGCACTCAACAGTATTGATTAGTCTTTCTCCATTTATTCATTGGGCCATAAAAGCAGTACTACTACTCTACTAAGTCAATAAAAAGTGACCATGAGGAGAAAACATGGACCTGTATTTGATTTACTCATTTGCTGTTATATGATTAATGAAAGAGTTTGGATGAGAAGCCAAGTTGGCCACAAAAAAGTCTGACTAATCTGTTTACAAGCATTTGTTTTGTACTAATAAAGAACTCCATATTTTTCCATTTTAGTGACTATCTTACAGCAAATTTCAAATAATAATGTTTTGTCTGTATACATATAGTATACATACATTATAACTAATGCATTTGACAATTCATATTGTGTGAAATACATTTTTCTTGGGGGTGTCCAGGCCATCGAGGCCATAAACCTGCCAAAGAGCCTGCAAGTACCTCTGGCTGTCCCCTCCCCCCTCACTGTTGGAAAACTATGTGCTGCAGTTTTCCAACAGTGAGCTTTGAATATCTTTTTTTAGGTCATTTACCATACTGCACACTGTATGTGTGACAAGATAAATATGGGTTCTCATTCAGTCAGGTGACCAGTGGCTAGTACCTAAAAATGTACTAAACGCCCAGGGCAGGATCCACATGCAACATGTCAGAGGTTGAACAGTTTTAAAAGGAAGAATGGAGTAAAACTGCAGTGCGCAGATATCCAAGCCTGATTAAGACCTTTCTAAATTTTAAAATGAGTTAAAACATTTTACCATCTGTAATTGTACAATCAATAGGAAACCTAATTCTCACAAAATATGTTAAATGCAAGATTACACAGTTGAAAATGTTTGCACTGAAGTAAATTTAAAATCCTGTGTACTTCTTTATCAGCAAACTGTACCCAGTACAAACCCAAAAATTTCAGGTTGAGAAGAATGAGATGTTTAACAAGACGAAGAAGAAATGCTTCTGTTTTGTGACCTGTTGGTGGCAGTGTTGAAGCTTCCAGCTCCGGCGAGAAGCTGTGCTCTGTTGAACTTCTACCACACACGTGTCCGCTCTGATAAATGATAAGGACAAAACAGTATTGCCCAAGGCTGAATGGGGGGCTTTAAGCTGAATTGATTCAGGGGTGCGGAAACCTTTTTATTTCATGGTGGTGAATCCAGAACTTGCCAGATCAATTTGTCACTCTAATGCACAATAAAGCAGGGAATAAAGAAGAACATCTAATGCAACTAAGTGCATTGTTTACTTGATGTGCTGCTGATCAAATCTCCAAGTCATTGATTCAGTTTTGAGTATCAATCACTTGCTGTAATAGGAGTTATTAAGGAATCAAATCCACTTCTACAATATCCTTGCTCATCTGTGTCAGTGTGAGATAGGCCAGGGTCAATCACCCTTTGTGTGCCCCAGCAAGTTTAACAGCACTAATAAAAAAGATTCAGTTATACTTGTGCATTTTGGGGGAAAAACAACAACAACAAAAAAAAAACCATTAACTGTATAGAAAGGTTTTTGATACTGGTTGAATATTCCCATCAACAACTTCTCTACAATTCATGTCATCTGCTTTCTTACTATGTAACAGTTTGCAAACAGAACATTCAGTTTAAATTACTTTAATTCTTCTGCTTTCAACTTCTGTGAAGGTCGAAGGAATAATGCTCTTTCCAAAATCATTCAACTGAATCAATAATGTTGCAATACTCATTGTTGACTTGCCCCTCAGCGTTCTGAGATCACAGTAACACTCTAGCATTAGGAGAACCTGGGCACTGTCCAAGGATGTAAGCTATGTAAAAAACCCAGGCTGGGATCCCATGGTGGTAACATGTACACACAAACTCAAAAAATGCCCAAGTAGTTAAAAAAGGTTGCAGAAAAATAAATTAAAGATAAAATACTAAACTAAATCAAAAGGAAAGTTTTAAAACCAAATTCTATAAATACTCTTTGGTTAAATGATTATATTGAAAGATCTATAAAATCAAAATTGCCACAATGTGTCATGCAAAATCCATTTTACTAATGTTTATGTAGAAAACAGAGAATGTTATTATCATTTGGGAGCCCTGGTAGGAAGTGGTATGCTAAAAATGAGCTTTGAGACTTATGGACACAAACTGATTACCATAAAACTAAATGAGCTTCCATATATCTGAAATTTTCTTATGCTTGAAAGTCACAAATACAGGAACTATTGTTTATTCCCTCTCTGTCTTCTCTGGTACTAATACAAACAGGCATGTCATGATTTCCTTGTTCCTGCCAGGTTTCATGCTGCTCCTCTGCTCTGGCATTGCTAATCCAGCTCCTTCTAGGAGCTGATTGCGCTCGCCTGTGTTGCTACCTATATAAACTCCTGCTCTGCACTTACTCAGGGTGAGATTGTCTGTAGTCTTCCCCGTCACAGCCTTCAAGAGGCCCATGAGTTCCTGATCATTTACCTGACCTGTTTTCTGCCTCCTGACCATTGCCCTTACCTGATTCCCGACTGCTCTGTGAGTTACTCTCCTTTTGCCTCTAAACCTTGCTCCATGTACCTGAGCTCTCATTACTGCCTTGCAGATTTTAGTTCTCTTCTGACTTCCCAATCCTGGTTTCCATCATATAGAGTGTTAAACTCTATACAGTCCTGCGAGTGAAACAATCCCTGATAAAATACAATTTTTCAGTATTCAACAGCTATATCTGTGAGGATTCAAGTTTTTCTTTCAAAGGGGAACAATTCTTCATGTTTACTATTCATTCGCCTTCCTGTCGTTTGTCTGACCAGAAAGTCCATTCTAAAGAAGCTGCCATCCATCGGTACATTTCGCACATTCTAATTTTAGTCAATGAAACTTGCTTAGCATTTTTCAGGTTTGTGGCTCTGTTTCATACATTACCCTTAACAACATAGACATACTTTATTTGCATAAAGTTAAGTATTTCACAGCTTCCATCAAGCAAAATGACATTTTGGAAAAACAGAAAGTACGACTGTATTTGTAAAACAAATTCAATTTAGCATTGAATTTGTAAGAAAACACAAATTCAATGCTAAATCTTTGGCTAGTGACCACCTCCAAATCTACAAGGCTTTTGTCATCATGTGTGTTGTTGAACACAGATGAAAAGGCCTTAATATACATTTACAGTTGCTCAGTTTTATTGTGTTTTTCTTTTTCCTCCCAAGCTGTGTTTTTGTGCTTCAAGAGGAGCCTAACGGCAAGGCTTAAACATCAGCACAACAGGAAATCAGACTTCAAAGCAGACAAGCTCTGGCTTTTTCTATTCAATTGCATGTCTGGATCCAAGTACTCAACATTATAAAATAAGCTGACAGAAAAAGAATCAGCCCAATATACAAGCTTAGGATTGTGTATTGAGGGTAAACACAGAAACACACATCACTTATATTCTGCTTATTTTCTGTGATGCTTCTAGGAACGAATTTTATTATTAAACTATTGCTGTTATTGACAAGCTCTGTCTCACCACCAAACTATTTATTATATACATTTACAAATTAATTCAAATCGTCAGATAATTATCATCAGGGAGCCATCACTCCCACTTCACACCATTTTATTTACAGTTGACATTAAATGTTAACATTAAAAACAGAACAATTTTCATGGTTATTTTCTGACATTAAAAAGAAGTAAATGTGTCCTGTTTTAGGGAAGTTAATGAGATCTGTTTCTATTTGCAAGGAGTAATGAGAATCTTTGGTCAGTGCATTCAAAGTCAGAAATTTATATAGCTTTGTATTGCTATTTCTTCATAAAACTTGGGTAAACCCAACCAATGTCATGAAATAGTTAGATTTCTTCCCCACTTTATAATTTTGGTCATTTTACATCGACTAAATTGGAGGTGTAATTGTAGATATATTTTAAAGTAACATTGTAAGAATAGTTTGCAAGCTTGAGAACACCATTCCCAGTGAAGTACTGGAGTTATCCTCTCTTGCAAATGAGAGAATGAGTCTCAAGAGATTTTATTCCTGTATAAATAAATTATTATATTTAATGCAACTTTTGCTGGATGGTCAAAACGGTTATTACATGAACTATAACTGTTTAAATGCTGAACCTAGATTAACTTAACCTTTTAGATTCAGACATATCACTCATTTTTTTCTAAGAAAGAAAATAAATTACCTATGCATCCATCCATCCATCCAAGCTTTAAACAATAGTTTTGTTCCCCTTTTAGTACAAAAAAAATAATCGGCATTCTCCAGGTGTTAAATCCAATGAGGCCCCTGCAATCACCAAGTAAAGTGTTGGGTCATATCCATCAAATCTAGGTAAGCTTATGGTTTGTTTAGTCATTGGGGTCCAGCTCTGTGAAACACTTTGCCACACAAGCTCATTTGTTGCAACAGTGTCTATGTTTTTTCACATCCTTTTTGCTAGATTTATAAATTTATTTATTTTTTTTACTTTGTCTGTTTCAATGAGCTACATTTGCTGTTTTGAACCATCTGTTATTTTTGTTATTTTTTAAAATATGTTTTCATAACACATTGAACATATAATTGGGACATCAAATGTACAGACTTGATTCGACAAAAAATGTTGCAATCAAGTTGTTTTCTACAACCATAAACTTCACAAATGAAAAGCAATGTTCATCATCAAACTTTCCCCTGCAGCAGCTGGCAGATTAACGTTGCGGTATGAAGTCTTGTCACAACCTTATTTTTCTCCCACTTTCAGTCATGAATCTTTAATCAGATTCAGAGCAGAAGTGTTTTCTAGCCATGCAATTACCGGTAAGCTAATATTTCTTCTTTGAAGAAAAGTTTTCACACTCAGTGATCTGTCGCACAATGCGTTACCATCCCAAAATACCATTTCATCATCCACCACTGTATTTTTGATTGATAAAATGACAACAGTGTCCAAGTATTCAATGAACAGCTGCAAATTTATTGTAAAAATAATGAGCTATATTTTCTCTGATCTTAGGTATACAACTGCACATCATCAATCAAAAATATGCTTGCTTTCTTAAGGATGTCAGCTTTATGCATTTTTTAGACTTTCTCAAAATAACTGTCTCATCTCTTTGCTAAATGGATATTTATGCTTCACTGTATAAGACTTTCACCCAGTCATCCAAAATCTATGACTATGGATTTTGAGTAGATTTTAATAACGTGAATCTGCTTACACAGACTGGAATCACACTGTCACTTCTAACTTGTGTTCATAGTGTGGCAGTATGCCCTGTGGGCTTTGAACGCACCACACAGGTGCTGGGATTTAATTGGTTGTGGCGCTGTCTGTATA
>CAEGAG010287349.1:0-22945 GCA_903067065.1 Brachyrhaphis terrabensis
ATGACAATGGCTATTTTTAGAACTTGCTCCGCGGGCGACTGACAATGTCCCCGAGGGCGACCGGGTGCCCGCGGGCACCGCGTTGGTGACCCCTGGTATAGAGTGAGTGCCTTATCCGGGTCACAGAAGTCCTGTGTTTCAGGGTCTTGTTCACGAATGAAGGAAAAATGAAGCGGAAGATTCATTGGTGAATTGGAGCTGCATTTGCAGTGCTGTGGACTCTGCACCAATCTGTTGAGGTAAAGAGAGAGCTGAGGCAAAAGATGAAACTCTCGATCTACTGGTTGATCTACCCTCATCTATCGTCACAAACTTTGGGTAGTTACCAAAAAAATAGGATTACAGACACAAGTGGCCGAAATAAGTTTTCTCCTCAGGGGGTCTGGGCTCTCACTTAGAGATAGAGTTGGAAGCTCGGTCATCTGGGAGGAACTGAGAGTAAAACTTCTGCTTCTCAATGTCAAAAGTAGCCAATTGAGGAGGCTTGGGAAGCCAGGAATGGATGTCTCCTGGATGCCTTCCTGGTGAGGTCTTCCAAGCCTGTATCACTAGGAGGAGATCCAGAGGAAGACCCAGAACATGATGGATTGAGCATGTTCCTTGACTGGCCAGGAAATGCCTTAGCATTCCCCTGGAGGAGCTGGTGCAAGTGGCTGGAGAGAAGGAAATCTGGGTCTCCCTGCTTAGGCATAAACGGGGTCTGATCCGTTTATGGCGCAGGATCAGACCCCGCATAAACGGAAGACAATGGAAGGACGGATGGATAGGTGGAATAACTACCACAGGTTTCTTTTACTGCCTTTAAATCAATGCAATCTGGCAAATGTCCAGGGCCAAATGACTATTTGGTAGTATTTTATGAGTGCTTTCAAAATATGACATTTTTAAGTAGTTAGAAGTAAAGAACTGCCTTCGCTCAAATATTCAGAGACACAATTTTGGGATTTTGTATCTGTAAGTCCTAACCATCAGATTTAAGAATTAAAGGCTTGGAACATTTCACTTAACATATATTCTATATGATATTAGTTTTACTTTCTGAAAATGAGTGGAAAAAATATTGAACTTTTTCACAATATTCTAATTGATTGTAGATGTACATTTATCTCTTTCATTGGCTGGCTATCCATGGACCAGACAAAGTTGAAGAAAATTATTTGGGGAAATGGTATGCCTTTGGAAAATGGATGGCGGGAATATGAAGTTAATTCATCTGATTAACCATATGAAAGACAGCAATCTGTTCAGGTGCATTTTTGAATGAAGTGACCTGATCAGTAGGAATGTTAGAGTGGATTTACCATCGATCTCTCCCATAGATAGGAACCAGAGTCTTTGATCAGTGAAACGTTTCACATTGTAGTACCCACCCTTAGCAATCAGCCTTTGAAGAGAAACTTTCTTCACTGCATGAGCGCTTGACAATTTAGGGATGATTGATGTGCTTTTTTGTCTGGAACAGTATTCAAGTCTGAGGAGATTCAAATGGAATCTCCTCAGACTGTTCCCTGCTTGGACAGGACGTATTTCCCAAGAACAGAACTTTATTTAACCTTTGATGGGATGTGTTAGACTCAAGTTTACTTTATTATTACGATCACTTGGAAGCACTTTTGTCGCTGTTACAATTGGTGGACCTACAACAGAAATGTCATTTTATGAGGGATCATGTGGTCCCTCATGCAGTGTCTACAGATTGCCTTCGTCCTGATCCCTGGAGCACAAAGAAGGTTGTGAGCTGACCCACCTCCCACATCTCATACGGCAACTGAGATTTATGCTTTTATGGGCCTATGTTCGGACAATCAGCATTTTGTGCATAATTTTTCTCAGCACAAGGCGTCACTGACCCCCTTGAGTGGACTGTGGAGAGCCAGACTGGGTTTGCCATTTTAATGAGTGTTCTTGACATTTGCTTCCAGAGACAAATGTCAATTTAAAGTGTGAATTCTATATACAGAGCCTCAGTGAAAACCTGTTTATTCTTAACTCTTTGATGCACAAAACTGATTGAAAATCGATTTATTCACTGCATGTTTATGTTTGTGTTAGGCTGAGATGGATCTGCACATGAAAACGGCTCTTTAAACCATTCAGACCAACACAAAGAGACACAATCAAACTGTCTGATGACTTTATTACCCCGTTATAATAACTCAGAAAGAGTCCAAATAGTTTGGATCTATTTTTTATTTCTTTCCTTCTTACGGAAAGTTTCTGTTTACATCAAGTCTGTGGTTCATTTCTGTCCTAAAGAAAAAGATAGAAAACTTCAGATATTTCACAACGAGATATTAACATAAATGGAAAAACCTCACGAAAACCTTATAGCAGAATCTACGATGGCCACTGTAAGAAAGGCTTACAGTGTTCGATTACGCCGCATGAACTGATGAGTAGATTATTGCTTGGTAACGCAAAAGTACTGCAAAAGGGGGAAAAAAACAACAATTCTCCATGTCCCCTAGGGGACTCCGTACCATCTCAACCTCACATAAACATGCAGAGAAATTTTTAAATTAACATTTGTGACTGTATACAAAATAGACCAGCAAATATTGCAGTAAAGAAAAAACATCTTCCCCACGTCCCATATAGGGGACTCTGTAAATTCTTAGTTCTGAATGATCATTGAGTTATACTATTAATTAACTGTTATGTTGTTTACCACTTGCTCTGACTGAGCTCTGAAAGAGACAACAGCGTGGGGCCCGCAGAGTGTGGCGCTATTTTCCCCCAAACATTCGCTCTGAGCGGAGCAGCCACAGCAACAGAGCGGTCAGACACAGCATTCCTGACCAGGACAGGAGTGAATGGGATGGGCGGGGCGCACAGCGGCAGCGGCAGCAGCAGAGTCTGAGCTCCAACATCCTGTCTGCTGAAGCCCCCTCCTCCTTTACCTAAGACCCAACAGCCTTTCCCCATGTGTTTGAATGCGTTTCCCTTAAAAACGACAAAGTAACGAGAGGCCGAAGCGGACACCGATTTAACAGCGCGCGCGTCTCGTTTGTTCTTCAGTTCCTGCGCACGAGCAAATCGGGGGGGGGAAACTGCTCGGTGTGGCTGGAGGGACGGGCTCGGGGAGGAGGCTGAACTACGCGACACGATGACCGAAAAGGACACAGGAACAGAAAACATAATAACAGGTGAGAGCTCAGTTTTTTTACAGGACATAATTCATCTGCAGCCATTTGGAAATGCGACGGTCGTTTTCTAGTTGTAATTGCACGCGCCAGACTGTGCGCGTTCACGAGCCCTCCTTTAAACCTAAGGCTATGTGTACATTTTTTAAAATCTGCTCTGAGTTGTGGCGTTGATAAAAAAATAATAAAGTAAAATAAAAAAAAACTGTGTTTTCACATGTGGGATGTGAGTTTAGCAAATCCCTGCGACATTTCTGCCGCATTGCAGGAACGGGATGTCAGCGCCGAGCCCTGCCCGGTGCCGTCCGTCCAGGGCTGTGCTAAGGGAGGACCTCGCCTCGTGCGTTTGCAGTTTAAATGCCGTTTTGTCGAAGCTCATCTCTGTGACTTATGTTCTGATTGAGATACGGCGGGTCCTCTGCGTTAGGCCGTTGACTCTCAGCAGAAGAGCAGACACATCCCTGCTGGGCCCAGAGTAACGGTGCAGAGGCTGGTCACATGGCCCGTCCCACTGGAGTTGTGACTCAGTGCAGCAAAGTCCTGCATCATGTCCTCTAGGTTTAAACATTTAAATAGGCTGTTCTTCCCCCCACTTCACAGCGCTGACGCATGAAAAATTGGTAGTGTGCGTATTTAAATTTGACTTTCTTATTACATATTTGCTTAAACTGTCACCATGTCATGAGAGTGCAGTATAAGAAACAAATAATCTGTGGGAAGACAAATCAAGCTCCTTCCACCTCCTCCCAGTGCTACAATTATAGGTCTGCAAAAAAATGTACCGCCTTCCTGGTGAAAAACGACCAATCAGAGCAAAGAGGAAGGTCTTATCGCTGCCAATCAACCTCCTGCACACTGCTCTGCAATGTCCGCTGTCATCTGTGGCTGTGGGCGCTTTTCAACTGGCAAGTCGCGTACTTAGCTGGTTAAGGTGCAGTTCGGTTCTACCCGATTAGTGAGCTTCTCCACTGCTGAGGTCTGTTCCTCACTAAGACGGGCGGGACGTGAGCGCGATGCGGCTGTGGTCGACTCTCTGCTGATGTTTGCAGCGACACTCTGCAACGAAGAACCAAGGTTTCCCCCAGAAAACTGGTTGGAGTGCTCGGGCAGTCGTTCGTCCAGCGGCTCGTCGTGTTTTTGAGTTAAAAAAATGTTTAGAGTTGCCAGGAATTTCGAAAATATCACTTGATAATCACATGTTATTGAAAGACTGGAAGATTAATACTTGAACACCAACTATATAGTCTTAAAAAATGCAAATATTTTTTAAAAACTTAAATAAATAAGCAATGCTTAGCCTGTTGGGGGCACAAGTAAAGCCTGGTGGCCTGCCAGGCTTATAACACACTGGGGGAAATCCTGGAGAACCTTCAGGTTCAAATAAATCCAGATATTTAAATTTGTCTTAAAGAAATTCATTGGTGGCACAAAAGATGTGTAACTTTTAGGTAATATTGTAGGCACAAATGAACTTTATTTATTTATTTTAATCCAAAGGAAAAATAAAATTTACATCACAAGCTAATATTATATAGTTCTGCTGTGTCACGCTGTCGGCGCACAACTGCAGCTCCATCAGGAAGCTGACCACAGCTTCACTGTTCTTCACAGAGATGAGCTGCTAGCAGCGCTACTAAATCACAATCATTCCACTCCAAAACGTAACCCACGTGTTCCTGGCACTGATCGGAACTGAACTCCTCCGTACTGACAAAATCTCTGATAACAGACGACGTGTCTGCGTTCCACAGCTAAAAAAAAAATTACATTGCAGTAGCAAAGTAAAGAAGAACAATTACAGGGTTAGGGGGAACACGAGCAGCAGCTGTTATGACCCGTGGCCAGATCATGACATGATGGATCCATCCATCATCATGGATGGATCCATCATCATGGCCAGTTGGCTGCTTGAGATCCTTAGATCTCAAGCAGCCAACAGAGACAAATAATGTTTTATAATGTTATTTATTTTAAAGAGATGAGAAGGCCCAACTTATTGCAATGGTTCATTGACTTTTCAGCAGTAGTTTTCCCAAATAAGCATGTGGTGAAAGTGGAAAGAAATTTTTGCCTTTTAACAGGAAGAAACCTCAAGCAGAACCCGGCTTTAAATTGGGTCCTTTTGTTCTCAGAGTCATCCGTCTGCCGAACTCGACACCAGGCCCGGGTCGAACTATTTGGACAGAGCTCTGGGCAAAGTGTTATCAGATTGGTCAGAAGTTTGTTGCTGTTTTATGCAGAAATATGATTGGTCGGCTATGTTGACATTTCTCTTCAATTCGTCTGCTTCCACCATCCAGTTTTTGTACATGCAGGAGACATAAATACTTTTGAGGGACATTTATCTGACATGGTGAGGAAGTATATGCTTTTGTACAACTCTTCATTAAATAACTACTATAATTATAAGACTGACTAACTGTTAAACTGCTGGATGGAAACAATAACATTGCTGTTCGTGGAGGAGGCTGCCTGCAGAAAGGTGTGGTGCTAGCTCTGTGTTCGTTTCATAAAAACAAAACAGAAGAAGCAAGGAGAGAGGGGGAACCCTGGCAGGTAGAGCTGTGACGTATTCCGGAGCGGGAGGAGCGTCCCCCAGGTGGTCTGTGTGTGAAAGGTGTGTGCTAATGCGAACATGTCGAAACCGTGAGAGGACCTTTATGCTGTACTGACTGAGATGGTCCGAGAGACGTGGGCAGATACTCACAAACTGACTCGCACACTCACACACGCAGACAAACAAAAGCAAAAAACTCAAAGTCACTGGTCAAGTTGCACTGTCCACATTAAAGAGAAATGGAGCGACTCGGCTTTCACAAGCATTTTGTCCGAGGGGGACCTGACAGATTGCATTCCTGAGTCCTCCATTAAACTTTACTGAGCTTTCATTTAAGGTTTTTCTTTGATCATGCTCAAGATCATTAGACTCTCTAACAATTATGACATTCCTGAGCTTGAGATTCCGATTTGCAAATATTGAAGGTATTATTTGCTCCAGTTAATTTCTACAAGAGGCAACACCAGAGGCCTTTTGCCTAAAAAGGGGGAAACATGTATACCGAGTTTAATTGGTGAGGCTGGTCTCTCTGGGGGCTTGGCAACAGTCCATTGTTATGTGATGCAAGTCACTGAATACCCGCTGCAACTTGATGATTCGCTGCACAGCAGACCTCGTCTTGCACAAATTCCTGAAACTATCATGAGATGACTGGATGTTAAAAGGCTACTTCAGGCTTTAACTATAGATAAATTATTGATTACAGTTTTGAATGTTGTATGCTGCTGATTCGGCGTTGGCTATTCCAGTTCTTGTATGTATCCGATTTATAAAAAAATTAATTGTTTATGCCAATTCTGAAGGATGATGAATTTGCTAAGTGCACGACTTGCATCAATAGTCATTATTGCTTGTGATTTGTAAGGATAAAATAGTTTAATACTAAAAAGGGATGCAGCTACAGTTCCTAACATGGTTTTTTTTCTTCTTTTCTTCATATAACAGTACAATCAAGTACAAACTGGTTAGGTTTTTCACAGCAGAAATACTTGGAATTTTTGTCATAGATCTGAGTTTATCATAGTTATTATTATTATTATTATTTATTTATTTCTTTTTGCTGTTTTTCCTTCAAATGTTGTAGGCTTAATTTATGAATGCAGTTTTAACCATTTAACTCTCACAAGAACACTGTTGTCCTCATGGACCCATTGTTTTACATGTTTTCATTTTGAGGGTGACAGTTAATTAAACAACAGCTGTTATTTGAAACCAAAACTAATCGCATGTTTATCAGTTTGATTCAATGACAGAAATGCAGAAAAAAGGCAGATTTCTTCAATGCTCTGTTTGTTTCAGTCATCTGCCGTAAAGAGATAATTCTCAAAAATACATACTGTGATATGTTTATCCCTATGGTGTAGGTCCTTCACAATAACAAATTTTGCTGGATGATAAATTGTTATTTGTTTGTTAATTGTTATTGCGATATACGATAACATTGTTGTTTTGAGACCATTTTTAAGTAATATGATGGTAATTACCAAATAATAATGCAAGAGCTCATTCTAAAAGATCAGGAAACATTAAATTATAATGAACCTTTAACACTGGAACTCGAAGACTTTTTAAAAATCTAAAATAAATAAGCAAAACAACAAATAAAATTAATTTTGAAGGCAAAATTGTCCTTCAAAAAAGGTTTAGTTGAAACCAAAACACCAGACTGAAGACTTTTATCTTCCAGTTTTTGGTAGAAAGAGAGAAAAAAGAGATAAACAATAAATCATGCCAAGGGAAATTATTGAGTTTGTTTTAATTTATCATGTGATTAATTGATTTATGGACTGTTGTGACAGGCCTACTGTGGTGGTCCATAATGCTCTAGCCCAAATGAAGGAAGCAGTTGTAGCATCCAGGCAGGGTTAAAACTGGTTCTGTTGTTATCAGATGTTTCCATTATAGACAGACAGGAAGGAAAACCATTGTTCAGCAGAGAGCTTTGAGGCATTTCCTCAGATTGTAACCTCTTCAGCAACCAGCCGTCCACAGACTCTCTCTGACAGGTTTTCCACTTTTTTCTGAAATTCGTCACTCCAAGGGACTATTTGAGAAACGTAATATAATTTTCACCCAAAGGCATTGTGTGACCATCTAACTTAGCACAGAAATGTGAAACTACATAAAGAGTACTGGTTGACAGAAGTGAAAACTGCAATCCATAAATGGCAGAATTTAGGGTTTAGTTGTCAAATATATATCAGCCATAATTCTATCCAGATTAGTTGATAAATATTAGGCATATGTTATTTGTAGCATTGTAAACTGATTATTTTACCAAAAATATTTCCATAATCATGCGTTTTAGTATAGCAAATATGAAAGATTAACTAGAAAAATAGGTTAAATTGGCTGCGATGGACTGGCGGCCTGTCCAGGGAGAACCCTGGACTCACCCAATGACCGTCGTAGATAAGCATCAGCACCCCTCAACACTCTGCAAAAGTAACGGCTGGATGGGTCAATTTGATGAGATCATTGATTTATTGTTTTTGTTAAACGATAAATCATATCGATCAGTTGTCTCAAGAGTTTAACACTTAAGCCAATTGACAAATAGTCAAATTCTCTGATACTCCATATGTTACAGCTTCTAATTTTTTTTGGTCCATATCCAGTACCGCTGGAATTTAACGACGTCAGAGAAAACACTGGACAGTTTCTCCTTTTACATATTTGCAGATAGAAAATTACCAAATTTTTCACTACAACTGTCTGGATTGCCTTTTTTTTTTTTTTTTTTTTTAAATGAGCAAGCATTTTTAAATTACAAATAAAGCATGTATCATAAAACATCATAAAACATGATGTAGATTGTACTCTCTCGCAATTTTCCAACCAAAAATAGTTTGGACATATTTTCACGGGTTGGTGAGAAATTCAAAAAGAAACGGAGGGTATTTAATAGGTGACATCGATGTAAGTTATGTACCATAGGTGGTCTTGTGATGGCGCTCATGAAATATTCATGAAGACACTGCATGTATTGTGATTTGACTGCTGGGTCTGTTGATGAGAATAAAAAGTCCTGGTTTAAGATGAGGTTTTGGGAATGAACCCTTGTGCTGCAGGGAGACAAGCTGGATGGTGGCTAGATAGAGTGTAGCCACAGGTGGTCTGTAATTCTGCGGAGTAATTGCTTGGCAAAGTGTATTACAGATCTTCAGACCACTCATCCTCACTGTAGGGGTGGACCAGAGAAAAGGGTGAGTGAGGCAAAAAATAGGATGGATAACATGATGTCCCGTTGAGAGACAATTCAAAGAGACACTTACAATACCTTGAGGGAATATTATTATTGTATGTGTTCAAAGAACACTTTTAGTAAAGGCTATTAAGACAGACTAATGAAAATGATGGTCACAAATGGGGAGACAATCTTCAATTGAATTGAAATGTCACTGTCTTTAAAAGACAGGTGCAACAGGCATTTTCAGCGTTTTAAGTGGAGAGCATGTTGTCGTAGTGCTTTAGGAGAGTATGTTTCTTTTTTATACCTCGTGAGCTTTCCAGACCTCGGGGTTAGTAACAAGAGAGCCGCCCGCTTCTGGTGGTTTTTGTCTGCGCTAGCAGCACCAGCTGTCCGAGAAACTCCTCTCAACAGTCCTTCAGCCTGGCAGTAGGACAAGCCCGACAAAGCGTTTCTGAAATGCCCTCCTGAGAGTTCAGGGGTCAAACTGATGGCAGACAGTTTTACCCCCTCCCCTAGCTGTATCAACTTGGCTGTGTTCAAAACAGATTTGAGTTTCTGGAAAGTGTATCTTGAGTTTAATCGCAATGTGGGGTCCCATGTTTAATTTAAGATTCGACTGTTTAAGAATAAAAATGCAAATGTGCGCTCATTATAATACCTATATCTATCTTCTGTCACCACTAACATTTTGTGTATCAGCTTAATCTTTTCATTTTAAATTCACTCGCCCCTCTGCTCTTTGATTATTATTCCAGTTTCAGCTTCTGAAAGCAGCCTGGAGCTAAAAAGTAACTGCTGAAATGATTTATTATAAATATAAGACAAGGTTTCACCCAGAAAACTTGCTAAGCCCAGTGGTTGGTTCGCCAGGCAGCCATTCATCCAGCGGCCCACCGTGTTTTTGAGTTAAAATTGTTTAAAGTTGACAGAAAATTTTAAAATATTACCTAATAATTATGTTATTGAAAAATTTAAAGATTAATACCTGAACACCAACTATAAAGTCTTAAAAAAATGCAAACATTTTAAAAAGACTTAAATAAATAATCAGTGCTTAGCCTGGTGGGGGCACAAGTAAATCTGTTGGCCCGCCAAGCTTATAATACACTGAGGTAAACCCTGATAGATACGTTTGAGACCGTATCTCTAAATGTATCTAGAGATGGTATGCGTTTTGTTTAAGCTATACATTTTAAAACATTTTCAATGTTGGCTTTTCAACAATTTAATAAAAAAAAAATATAAATCCTGAATGCAGACTCTAATGTTCTGGTTAGAGTCTGCTTCCAATCAGAGAATGAACCACCTCACGACTGGCACTCAAAGCTTTGATACGTTTGCAGAAGAAATGCGGATATTTAAGCACAGCAAAAAAATAAAAATAAAAAAATAATTACACTCTCACAACCCATTTCTCTTTATTTTTATGCAATCCATTTTGAAAATAAAAGCAGGTCTACCCAGCCTCTTCCTTTTATCAGATTGCGCTGTGTGCATGTGTACAATCTTTTCTTCTTTTCCATGTGTCGTGATGGAGGTTCTTACTCTTCCAAATCAATTGTCGTGGGTCAAAAAGCTCTGTGGCCACAAAATGTTGGTATAGCTTTCCACATAGAAAAATCTATTCTGTTTCAATCAGACATGCGGTGCTAAAACTAAGATCGAAGCAAGATTGTAAATAGTTTTACAAAGAGGATGCACACTCTGAAGGTGTGTGCATCTTCAGAGATGCACACACCTCTGTGTGGCTGCTGTTGCAAAACGAATGCAACAGCAGACATCTGGATAGGCTACTTCAGGGGTAAGAGTGGGACGGAGTACAGGACATCTTCAACGTAGCTTACCACCATAAGTGTGTGAGTGTGTGTATAAATGAGTGAATGACTGTAGCGCAAAGCGTGTTGGAATCCTCTATGCAAGATAAGGCGCCATACAAGTGCAGACCATTTTACCACGTTATCATTTTAAAGCATCATGTTATGACTTTTTATAAATGAACTAGGTTTGAAAAGAATGATGAAGGTACAATATAGTCATGGAATAAATATGCTTTGTTTGATTTTACAGATGAGATGGCGAATCCTTCTTTGTCAAAGAGTGGAGGCGACCCAGGAATCACCCCCCTATCGCCTTCACATATCCAGGTGAATTTTATTAATCTGTTTGTTTTTGTATATGTTATTGCAGAACACTGCAATACTAGAAGTGAAAAGAAATGTGGAGCAAGAATTGAGCCTTGAGGAACACCGCAGTCGAGCTTGACAAAACTAGAATAGAATAAAAAGGCACTTAAAGAAGATTTAAACCAATTTAGAGCAGCCTCAGAGTATTCTATACGATTAAATTAGGACGCTGTGATCCGCTGCATGAACTCCTGCTGTGAACCGAACTAAAACTGAACAGCAGCTGGATTCTGACTTCATTCTAATATTGTTCTGGACCAGAACTTTAAGTAAACAGCATTTCTTAAAGTTGGCTTCAAACAACTTGAAGAAAAAGAATGTCTGAAAAAGATTATCTTCAGTTCCTTTTTGAATTAATCAAGACTTTCAAGACAAAAAAAATAAAGAAGACTTTTTTCACAGTTGAAGTGCAACAGTTTGAAAGCGCTATCCTCTCAATTTTTACGCTTTGTCCGTGGAAGTAGATTTTGGTTTGAGAATCCGAGGGCTCCAGCTGGGTGACTTAGAGCCTGGACCTGACTTGAACCAGACCCAGGTCAGGCCAAATTTATATGCCTATCTATACATTCAGGATCGGGCTTCTGTGGCTCAGAGAAAACTAAATGTGAATGCCCAACATAACGTTAACATTGTTTCTTAGAGGTAAGTAGTGGTTGTTGAGGAAAGAAAGAATGAAAGAAATAAGCAGCAGTTAATTAAACTGCAACAAGCCTCGCACACTGCACAACTAATGCATATGTTGTGCAGTGTGTTGTCGCATACACTGCCCATGTGTGCGTCCCTCTGTGGACGCTGCCTCAATGTCAGTGTGTGCTGTGATAGGTGCTGACTGTTCAGACTGTCTCGGTTTATTTTCAGTCTTAGTTTGGTTTGTGTCACTTCAGTCTTGGCTCATTCCACCACCAGGTTATAACTGCCTGGTGGTGCAAGCAAGTTCGACCTTTTGCAAAAATCAGAAGCAATTGTAGTATGAAAACTGTAATCAAGGTTTCTCTGCAAAAGTGGCTTCCTACATCAGGAAAAGGAAGCACATATGTTTTTTCCATGAAGTGAAAATCTTCTGTGAAGATTTTCAGAAGTTCTGTTGAGAATGTCAGTGTGTTGGAAATCAGAAAGAAAAAAAAACCCTGGTAGTTTTAGATTGCTGATTAAGGCAAGAGAGTATGTAATATGCATATTTTTCCACCTACTCTGACATTCTAGAAATATTTAGAAAAAACATATTCCAAATCTCTCTGTTGCGTATTTTGTCCTGCCTTCAGACAGTTAACAGTAGTGAGGAGATTTATGCAGGTTACAGCATAGAAATATTTCCAAATCCTCAGCAGACGTTTTGAGGAGCTGCTGTAAGCGACTGGCTGTAGTCACTTATGAAACAACAGAAGTTTATTATGTATTATTTATCTGCTCTGTGCTTATTTCTTGCTTCCTGCATGTTCTTGCTTCTGATCTGTCCTCTTAGCTGTGTGTTGTGCTAATTTTGTTGTGCAGCAAAGTGACACGGACCAGGTGCAGTCCGGACCGTCCTTCGTGGTGGTGGTCGCCATCGACTTCGGCACGACATCCAGCGGTTATGCTTACGCTTTCACTAAGGAGCCTGAGTGCATCCACACCATGAGGTGGGCCAACACTGCAATGCAGACAGTCAGTGGGGTAAAGAGAGGGGGTGGGGTGAATCAACAAGACACAATTCACTAGCAAGGACCATGGCACAAAGATATACGTTTAAAGATTTCTTGATGAAGGGATGAAGGATGAAGGCATGAGTGGATAACGGGATGACAGGATAAGGTTTGAAGAGATGAATGATCTTGATTTGGTTTTCTGGGGAGAATGATGGAGGGCTTGATGGAGGTGAAGACTCTGCGTGGGGGTTTGGTCTTCAGGAAACGGACCTCTTATTTTCCTGAGCCCGCACAGGACCCCCCAGACGAAACCTGCAGCACAAAGAAGCGAAACGTGGTCATGAATGAAAGAGATAAAGGCTAAGGGAGGGTGGGGTTGACGAAACGTAACAGACTGAGACGAGTGGGTGAGCAGAGCATAAATAGGACGCCTGGAAAATTAGAGGCGTGGTTTGGGCGTGGCCCAACTCCCAAACCCAAGTTAACACGTTAACTCCATTATTATTTTTCACGCAGCGTTTTAAAACATTTCATCGACATATAGAAAGGGACTGAAGTATACAACAATACCTAATGTTGTTTACATTAACGGATGCCATTTTTCCTTTACTGTGACATGTTACTATTGTAATCTGAGCATGATACTTTGGTTTATTGCATCCGCAGCAAGCTACACTTTAGTTTGCTGTGGATGCATTTTTTATATTTCTTTAAGCAAAATATAGATTTCCTGTCTGACATCTGAATGTTGGTGTGTGAAATCTGTCCGTGGCTGGACACCACACACTGCAGATATCTGTGAGGGTTTTTTTTATCACTGTGTGTGTGGACTCTTTCGGGTTTTGAAAATCAGCCTGTAATGTTAAAACCTTGTCATTTGAACCAGACATTAAACATCCCCACAACTCTGTACCACTGTCAGTGTTACATGCCTAAACAAATACCATACGACCAATCCCACCTCCATAAACTCTCCATACAGATCTCTATTGATTCATTTTATGTTATGTCAGTGTGTAGCTTTTCTTTGCACGGTCTGAATCCTGCCCGGAGATTCATGATGCTCTGATGTTCTTTGTGAACATTATTTGTTAAAATTGCCTCATCCCAACCAACCAGTTTCTGCTTTGCAGAAACCTTTTTCTTTTCTTTTAGCATGAAGTCTCTTCAGTGTGTTTGAAGTAATGATTCTTCTGATTTCTTCTGCTTTGGGTAGTTATTTCCAGGTTTTTCTGCCAATTTTATTTTATTTTTTTACTTTATTGCGATACAAATAGCTGAATAAAGTCTTATTCCAGGCACGATTATGCTGGAACATGCTGGATTATGTCCTTTCAACAAAGTAAATTTCTGTCATAAATATGTATATGACATTACCTGTCTCACCCCCCTTTTTCAGGCGCTGGGAGGGTGGAGACCCTGGTGTTTCCAATCAGAAGACTCCAACCACCATCCTGCTAACTCCAGACAGAAAGTTTCACAGCTTCGGATACGCAGCCCGTGATTTCTACCACGATCTGGATCCTAGCGAGTCCAAACACTGGCTGTACCTGGAGAAATTCAAAATGAAGCTTCACACCACTGCAGTAAGGCTTAGAACACGCTGGATATCTGCAGCACCTGATCAATAAATGCTGAACAGCTCAGCTGCTCGTGTTTCAAGCTGTGGCAGTTGGGTTATTCAGTGACTTGCTGACCTTGGCTAGTCTGAGACGTTATGTTTTTCGCACAATCTTGTGCAGCAGAATTGCCCACGGGTTGCAATTCTGCTGTTGCATGATCTGCTACCGGTTTGTTGCCTGGAGGGGTCGTAGGTTTGAACCTGGAAACCGGATTTTCCCGTATGTGCTGAAACATTTTGGACTATTTCTTAAATTTACTTGCAGTATACTGCAACAAGTCTAACTGTGTATAAAGTAGGTGTTTGCAAAGTTCATATACAAGTGTAAAACTGTCACTGGATAAATCTTTATTTAAAATAAACCAGCTCACCATGGTGCAGTCCATTATTTCTCATTTAGAGACAGATTTAGACATGGTTACAAGCTCCCTGGTTTTTCAGCTCTTAACAGAAGCAGCTGTTTATTCAACATTCAAATTTGACTGTAAATGCTTCTTTATATTGTTTCCATCGCTTACTTTGTCAATTTTACTTTATAGATTGTCAGCTAATCTCGTACCTGGCAAACCATTGCGCTAGCAGAGCATGTTATGAATTATTATTGGGTTGAAAAAAGATACATGACCTCGTTAGAAAATGGGCTGAGAAGCTGCTGCAGACTGAGGCCCGTCTCTTTCTTTTGTGTTTGTCAGAATCTGTCCATTGACACTGAGATACACGCAGCAAACGGAAAGCGAGTGAAAGCCCTGGACATCTTCGCCTATGCGCTCGCATTCTTTAAGGAACAAGCATTAAAGGTAAAACGCATCATCAATGTGATATTTTATTAGTTTTTTTTTCTTGGACATGCAGTATTTTTGGGGACTGTTTCAACTATTTGCCTATGGGTGAGTTTTTATGCCATAATTTGAGAGCACACATTTTCAGTCTGAAAGCAGGATTTCACGTCTTTTGTTCTCAAAACTTTTAATACTTGTCCTAAGTCTAGGACTGAGCTCTAACCTCCACCTGGCGTTTCTCTTGCAGGAGCTCAGTGATCAAACCGGCAGTGAATTTGACAACAACAACGTGAGATGGGTAATCACAGTACCAGCAATCTGGAAAATGCCTGCAAAGCAGTTCATGAGGGAAGCAGCCTATAAGGTGGGTTGAGTGTCTGTTTTTTTTTTTTTTTTTGTAAATTATGTATACTTTTTATACATAATTTGACTCATTAGCTCAAAGACAATTTGGCAGAAAAGATGAGTTTCCCTATCATGTGCACAAAGTGGCTAAACAGGCTAAAACATGAAGCCCTGTGATAATATTTTACTGAAGAAAATCTTACTGAAAACAATATCTTAATGTTTTCTTACCACAGGTTGTTGAAGTCCAGACTTCAACAACCTGTGGTATTGACTCTCAATGTTTTTTTAGATCAAATTTAGACATAGATTAAGGAAAGTTAGCTTTTAGGAAAACGTGATTGTTTTCCTAACTATGAATTCACAGCATTGATGAGGTGTGCCACTATCTTGTTTATTTATTTATTTGAAAGGATCAGTATATGAACTGGAATTTAAATTTTAATTTCCCATGAATGCCCCAAATGGAGCACACAGTACTACTAAGCAATCAGACAGGAAGTGCTGACATTAAGTTTCAGTTTCAACGAGCCACCATCAAGTTGGACCATCAGTGCTGCATGTGTGCGTGTGAGATGAACTTTTATGAGTTAGAGATGCAGCATTCTTTTGTCTTTTATAATTTTTTTCTCTGAAACAATAATTGCCCAACCAGAAAAAAATCAAAAACCTTTTCACTTTTATAAATGGGTTTTATTGAGAAGATGAGGAAGATGATCTGTTCTGTCCTGTCTTGTTCTGGTCCGTTCCAGATTTGGGATGTCAGGTCAATGAACAGAGCAGGCTGCTAAATCCAGTGAGAGTGGAAGGTGTTAGAGCGAAGCTTCAGCATACACAGTGACTCGGCATCTTGCAAGAGCATTTAGTTGATTGGCTCTTCACAGAAGACAAAAGGAGAAATAATAGAGGCAGTACAAGCTCTTCTGAAGAGCGATCACTGCAGCTGAAGAAGCAAAAATCTGGAAGAAAAAGCACATCAAGAAAATTATTTATGCTCTGGAAATAATTTTACATGCCAAGTAAAATTATTTACACTCTAAATGAACTCAATTTATGGAGCACTTTTTCTATTCTGTCCACTGAAAACACAAAAGTCCCTTTCACTTAGGACAACTAAGTTAACTGTTTATGCTGTCAGAGTTTTTCCTTTCGTTGTAACGCCTCTTTGAGTGGACTAAAAAACTATATATAAGTTTGATGTATTATTATTATCATTATTATTATTATTGGTAGTGGTAGTTGTAGTATTAAGTTTAATTAAGTAAATATTGGAATGAACTTCATCAAATCTTGTAAGACCAAACGAAAAGATGAAAAAAAAACAACAACATATGCATTCAACAAAAATAATCAGTGAAATTTTAAATATGAATCAGATCCACCGGTACAAAATATTTTTTTTAAGCATAAGATAAATCTGAAATGGGACCTTTGTGGCAAATAACACCAATGCTGAATTTAACCAACCCTGGCTGCGTTCAGGGAACGCTGTAATCGCTCCCATTCCTCGCTGTGCTGAAAGTGGAGATGACATGTCATATTGTATTTTATCGTGATTACATTTACACGTTCAAATTTGTTCTTTTTTGGTTGTTTTTAAGCTTGAAAAAAGCTGATAAATAGCAGCAACACTACGTCCATAAACACTCTCTGCAGGATGTTGTAGAAGACAGAAGGTTTGTTTTTTTTCTGATCATTATAAATCATATTTTGTTTCCTCTGCCTCTCTGCAGTCTGCTCTGGTGTCACGTGAAAACCCAGAACAGTTGATCATTGCTCTAGAGCCCGAGGCGGCCTCCATCTATTGTCGTAAGCTGCGCCTCCATCAGATGGTGGACCTGGGCACACAAACCACCCAGAACGGCTTCAGCCCCAACGATAATGTGGGGAGTGGGATGACCCAAGGTACGTCTGGTCCACATTCACAAAAAGTGCTTTAAATCTTTTCAGCTAATGACTAGCACCACGCTGCTTATTTCTGGGCTCCTGTTCTTTTTAACATGCAACAAAGAAAACTCTGACTTCCTTCAACAACATATAAACTCACTTTGCAACTTGCTGTTTTCTCCCTCTTTCACACCGTTCGCCTCTGTAGTGTCTCCAGGTAAACAACACAAACTGCATGAATGCACATCATATTTATTAAGTTGAATTCATCACAGTTAAGCTTGCTGTTGCTTCTTTTCTCAGATCTTAGTAGCAAGAAATTGTGCTTCGCAATACAAGAATCAACACAAATTAAACAATCACATTTAAACTATAAAATTGAAATACTACCATATCAATGAGTTCTTTTGTATTTCTAATTATTGAAGAAAATATTGTAATGTACTAGGCACCCTCATCGCCCTCTGAATCAATGGAAGCCGTTGGCCGCTGTAGTCCTTAAAGTCGGGTTTGATTCCCTACCCAGGCTGCATGTCTTTCTTCCTTCGCTCACTGACATTTTCCTGTCTGATTAGTCAATAAAGACCTCCAGCATAAAAGTCTTAAAGAAACAGGAAAACATTATAGAAGAAAGAAATGTACCAATCTCAACTCATATTTCAAAGCTCTTCTGTTTGTCACTCTGAATGTAGCACTTGTACTGTGTGGCGTTAAGAGTCAGCAAGAGATCTGGGAGGACGGGGTGTGTGTGTGTGGCATGGAGGGGTTGCAGAGAAACAACTCCTCTGCCATTACCACGTTAATGAACTGGTTTTGTGCTGAATTTGACGGTGTGTTTGTGTGTCAGCAGAGTGAGGAGCACTCGTCTTTGAGGTTCCCTTTACTCAGCGTGTTGGTCCGTGTTGTCAAACTGTTGAGGCATACAAGCTGCTGTCTTTCAAATCTAGTCAGGGCGACTTGGTGTTCAGTAAGTTTATGTTATTAGACATCAAAGGTTCGTCCATGTTATTATTTAATTTGAAGATTGCGTTTAAAACTAAATGTACCTCAAAAAAATACCCCCAAAATATTGCAAAATGGCCAGATTCAAGGGAAAGTTCAGTATGTTTTATCTCTACCATGAATATGTAGTGATTATGCTAGTGTCAAATAAAGACAGTTTTCTTACCTTAACATTAAAAGGAGACCTGAAAATTGTTTGTAAGCTCAAGTGAAAGAGCTTACAAATAAAATATGCTTTTGGTGTTTTCTGCATATTTCATGGCCGCCCCAGATGTGTGACGGATACGGTTCCACCGAGCATTATGAGCATGAAGCATTGGATGAAAATGGTCACAACACAGTTCACTGTGTGTTGCAATTGATTGTTCAAACCAGCCAAAAAAAAAATTATAATAATAATACAGAATAGAGAGCATTTGAAGCGGCAATCTGTTATCATCCCATGTTCTCGGCTCGGTTGTCGTCCCGTCAGCCATGACGGTTCTGATCATCAGAATCCGATTCTGAAGCGTTTTCTCTCGATTCTGGAGATCCAGCTGTCAGCTCAGGTTCAGACTGGTGTGATTGTTCATCATTTACTCCCAAGAAGTCGTCTGGATTTTTTATTTTTTATTTTCACTAATAAACAGCCAGACAGTTTTGCCGTTTTTGGTTCTTCAGCACTAATTTAGTAGCCGGCTGGCTGCGGCGTAGTGCGCGTCATGCACCCAGGACAATAGTGGACAGGTTCGGCCCATTTCAGCTGTTATTGACAAAAGCACTAAGAGCAAGCATTGGAGTCAGGGAAATGAGTCCCTGGTATGAAGTGTTTCAATAAATGATGTTCATGCAATGTCAATATTTCAAGAAGTGATTTCCTTTGAAACATAAAATGAAGTGAAGCAGCAACTGCAAATACCTTTCTCTGCCTTTCACATTGACACTATTCACTCTCACTAAAGTTCCCTACACCACTCCTATATGGAGGACCAAAACTAGCATGATTAAAAATAAAAGCAGAAATCTATATTTTTTATTTTGCCTTTTCCAAGGCAATGACAAGCATTCTTTTGTCATTGCCTTGTCTCCTTTTAAAAAAAAATGTTCCTTGTGCATGTCGCGTGTTCATCGAGGAATGTTTAAATGCAAATGAGGGGCGGTGTCATCAGGCTTCAGCTCCTGCTGATTGGTTGGTTAGCATCACACTTGGACTTAGCTGGAACAGAGATGGCTAGCAGTTTATCAGTGAGCTGGAGCTTAGCAAAATTTTTAGAAAATAGTGCTATAACTCCAGCATGTTTAAAAAAATTGAAGCTCGTTTAAAAATAAAACAAAAGAAAATATGTAAATTTCATGACAAAAAACGCCTTTATAAGGACATGGAAAAACAACACATATACATTTCTTGATGAAAATGCATGTGTGGGGAAAAGGAAAGCCAAAAAATACAAGTTTTCTGCTTTTATTTCTAATTATGTCAGTTTTGCTCCTCCATACTCCTACACCAAAAATACACAGTGATAAAAGTAATTAATTTATTGCTCTGGTAAATATTTTTGTGTGACCAGAAACTTGTCGTAGGTTCTCTATGAATTAGTACAACTAAATGCAAATGTGCAAACAAGAGAGACATTTATTTTTTGGAGACAAATAATGCCTCCTCCTTCCCTAAAATCATCTGCTGCAGGTTGTTTTAGTCACAGGAACTGAATTGACATTTTAAGTCCAATTTGGTGATTCAAACAAAGGATTAAATATTCAACATTTACTTTATTTCAAACAGTGGGGAGGGGGCAGCATCCACACACAATATGTTTTTCTTACACTGTGTTGGAAAACAAATATGCCGTGCATGCTGCGTGTTGCATGTTCTGACCACATAGCATCATGCCAAAACCAAAATGTGATCCCATCAAACTTTGTCAGGTTCTGGTCACATTACATAGTGTCTTCATATTTAATTTTTTCATGATACATACTTGCTGTTCTGAGTGTTGGATGCTTTGTCAACTGCCTGACATCACTATGAGATGTCCTCTGGTTTTGGCATAGATGTTCCTGTTCCAGTGCTTTCATTTGTCATTTCAACACTTACTGCTTAACTGTTTTTGAAAATGTAAAGTATGTTTGATTCTAAGGTGTTTAAGTTTAGCATTAAATGCATTTTTATTCCATATCAATCAAAGTTTTTTTTTTTTATTATTATGTTTTTGCAATTGGCAAACAACTTTAATATGCCGTTTGTTTTTTTACCGGGGGAAAACTACAGTGTTTATAATTATATACATGTAATCCTTCTTCACTAACTAACATTGCTTTAAAAGCACACTCTGCTGGATGGTGAAACACGTACATTGACGGACATCATCTCACACTGTGGATTTCCCCCGCCCCCATATTTCTTAATCTCAGAAACATGTAAACTTGTTTTCTACCCAAAGCACAAGAATGGCTGAATGAGTCCAAGAATGAATGCTATTTTGTCCCTTGGATTTGGAGGATATTAATGCAGAAAGTTGCTTGTAATCATAATTGCTGTTGCAATCTAATGTGTTTCAGTGCTATAAAAAAAAAGATTCCTTTGTGTAATCCATGCTGTTTTAACATTTAGTCACACAAATACACTTCTGAGATCATCCAAAAATTGTGATACCAAACAAAGATAACAGGCTAATATATACTGTATATATATATATATATGTATATTGTTATAGAGAAGACCACTATAACAAAAATAAATAAATAGAAATTACATGAAGCAGTGTCACATTTGTCCAAAACCATGTTGATTATTCCGTTGCTTTTGGAAAAATATTCTGTTGACTGATGAAGTGAAAGTATAACTATTGGGATCATGTCCATTCTACTACATCTGGTGTGATGCTTTACTAAACTGCTGGTTTTTTGTGACATGATGCGAGTTAGTGATGTGGTTGTACTCAGATGCAGTGACGGTGTTGTGCGTAGCCGCTGATAACATCTTGCCGGCGCCCATGCATAAACCACACAGTAAACCCCAAGTGTGTTCATAATGCAGACAGACTTAAAGATTAAAATAGTTTTATAGACAAAAAGGTTTGTTTCTTGAAAGGTATCAAGTAGGTGTGTCTTAAAAGATAAAATGATGTAAAAGGAATGCTATTGTTGGAAAAAAACCCTGATATTCTCATTTACGTTTTATTAAGAAAGTGGTTGTTTAAAATTATTTACACCCTTTTCATTTATAAATGAAAAACACCTTTACCAGCATCACAGCATGCAAACCCTTTTTATAATTGCTTAGCAGCGTTTTGCATGGTTTTGATAATTTATGTTTGAGTTCCAAATTTTGGACATTCGATGGGTTCCTTACCATCACCCTAATCTTTTGGGCTACAAACAAACATTAATATTACTTACAGTTTTAAAAAACATGCCCATTATATTAAAATATTACTACAGCTCTAAGTATCACATAACAAAAAGAACTCATAAAGTATTAATGCAAAGGTCAACTGATGCTGGTAGCACATGACTAGCATCTTCGTAATGTTAAGGAGGGCTGGGTGTCTAAATGTCAATGTTATCAATACCACTGTGATTATTTGTACTGGATTGATACTGGTGCAATGACATGCATGCTTTTGTTTTTCTCTTCTAAATTTGCAGGTAAGAAGGGAATTATTCTAGTCTTTTTCTCCTACATTGTGTTATATTGTTGTTAGTTAATTGAACATTTTATTTGCCTAAAATATTTGCCCTGGATTTTATCATCATCATAATCAACCAGCTGAAGTCAAATCACCAAAATATTCAACAATAATGACTTTTCAAGAAAGAGTATCGGTATCGGACCTGGTATCTATACTAGCCCTGCATTTACTTGATATTGGATTGATACCAAAGTATTCAGGTTTTTGATAGACAATGCACTTTTGCTTCTCATTTAGAGAACAAAATAAATATTGTTCTCTAATACAATAACAATATTTACTAGTGAAATTTTTATTTTTTTAGTAACTTACTAAATCCTAAATTGATTGATTTTCTTTTTTTTTTTTTGTCCTTTTTTTATTGTTTGACCTCAACCCCTTTACATCAGTCAGGGCATGTATGCACATTGAATGGAATAATATAGGAAACTGGATGTACCTGAGCAGCATGTTTTTCTTTTGCATTATTGTCTGTAGAATAAACAACAAAAACACTGATTTATACGCTTAAAATAAAATCTAAATACAAAGGAAAGGGATCTTAGCATACTACTGTAAAGCAAATTTGCTTATACTGAGTTAAATGATAATCCATTTTCTATCATATAATAATAGAAAATAATCCCTTTATTATGCAATATGTAGATATACCGTAATTTCCAGACTATAGAGCGCACCCGATTATAAGCCGTGCCCCGCATATTTAAAAAAAAAAAAAAAAAAAAAAAAAAAAACCATTTTGTGCATACATAAGCCGCACCTGTGTATAAGCCGCATGTGCCTACATACAGACGGTACACAGAAAGAGTTTTCAAAGTTTTAATAATATACCTTAGCTTTTCTTTCCAAACAATGCCTGTGACGCGGCAGTAACACAGCAGCAATGGGCTCTTTGCACATAAAGCTCTGACAACAACCGCACGCTTTCAGTTACCGTGA
>CAEGAG010287359.1:0-24397 GCA_903067065.1 Brachyrhaphis terrabensis
GAAAGGAAAGGAAAGGAAAGGAAAGGAAAGGAAAGGAAAGGAAAGGAAAGGAAAGGAAAGGAAAGGAAAGGAAAGGAGTTCATATGTATGGACTCTTTTTCAACTAATGTCAAATCTCTTATCTCTTTCCACTTCCTCTTCCACATCAATACACTCCTCATATCGTACATTAGCATTTACCAAACAAAGATTTAGCCAAAGCAAACTCGGCCCTCGTGTAATAAATATGCCTACCTTAGCTATAATAAACAGACGTTTCTTCCTGTCCTTCTGTCTGTTATTTTTCTGTGTGAGTCATGTTTCTCTCCATCCATCTCTGCTCTCTCTTTTCCCCAGAAGGCTTAAAAGTCAATATTTGAGGATCTGTTGCAGCTCTTGAGCACTTCAAAGAGCATGGAGCTCACTGTGAGCACGGCCTTTAATATGCTGCTCAGGAAAAGAAGCATAAAGAGTCAATAAGCAGACAAAATGATCGCGCAGGAAGCTGTACTTTCGTGTATGTGGATTTTCACGACCCATGTTGCAAGGCCGTGATTCTGTTTACACAGTCAAATGGCAATGACCAGGCTACAGCTATGTTTGAGATATAGCTTGAGCAAATGAACGCAAGACGTTCTTGAGAAATAAAAAACATGACTGTGTGCCGTTGTGCAGGGTTAAAGATCTTTTCATACATGCTGAAAAACCACAGGTCAGTTGAGCAGTCCTTGACAATTTCTCACTGTGCACACAGAGAAAAAAGGGTCAGCTGTGATGGTTGAAAACCGTGAGTGAAAATAATAATATCATAATAAAGCTTTCATTAGCTTTCAAAGGTGACTCTGTGTGAGGCTGTTAAAGGTTTCCTGTGGCTGACCTCAGTGAACTGCTGGATGCCAGTGAAGGAGTACAGTGAGCTTTCAAGAGCCTGAACAGAGGAACTGCAACACACAGCATGCCAGTGATTACTCTGCTGAGCTGGATAATTGCATTACTTCTGTGACATGTAGGTTCAAAAGTCAGATTCAAAATTTTCAGCCTAGCTATATGTCCACTATGTTAATGAACATTTCTAAAGGGTATAGTTTTTACAGAAGCAAGTTTTAATTACATTAATTTATCTTTAAATCTACTCAGACCTACTTAGTCTGCTCTCATACAAGCAGTTAGATATTTTATCTAAGTCTGCTATTAAGTCATCCACAGTTCAAGCAGCACAAATAACTTTTTGCACACCTTTCTGGCAGGTTCAGACATTCCTATTTTTCAGAGGGCATTTTGTTCTTCTGATGTCTGGTAGGATTCAAGGATCTTTCCAGATCACATTTTATAGATGCTTAAAGTCAAAGTGAATTAACTTTGCTTGGCCTCATTACAATGAACTGTTTCGGACATGAACTGGTCCCTACAATCTCATTATCCTCAAGATAGTTAGATAAACTGAATCGTCAAAAACCTAGCTCATGTCTCTGTTACCTCTAGGCTTGAATGTTGCAGTTTGATATAACATCGATGTCCTGGTATTCTCAAATGAAATCTACAGCTCATCCAAAACCCTGCAGCCAGAGTATTCACATGAACAAATAAAAGATGCCAAATTCCTCCTGTGTCAATATGACAAACCAATAGGAGTCTTATTCTGGTATAAAGCAGAACTTCAAATAGCGTGAATATGTAATTTACCCGTAGAGACGTCTTTTATCCGAGTGTGTTGGTGAGCGTGTGATGAGATGCTTCAAAAACACTGCTAATAACGGTAACATTTAAAAGTTAACTGTGATCAATTTTAATGCATAAAAGTTGTTTTTAGTTGGATGAAACAGCTTGAGGTGGGTGTCGTTAAGTCTTAACATATTTTAAAATTGCAGCTGGGCTTGACAAATGTTAGCAAAAACTCATGACAATATGACAAGAAATACTCTGAATTATGGTGGGCTATGTTTTGTTTAAAAGCTATGATTTTATGTAGGTACATTATGATAAATTGATAAATATGATAAATCTTAAATTTCACACCCTTATTCTACCACATCCCTGAGCTGCACTGACACTGATAGACAGATGATCCATTTAGCCACATCTAAATACTTTTTATATCCCATTTCATTGCCAAATTATCACATCTGGCATCTTAAAAAAGGACAACACTAGACGATGTCCAAATCGTTTTCTGTAGAATGTTGCACGGATAACCCTACCCTTTGAATATAATGTTGCCATGAATTAGTGATTTATTTATTGTGATTCTGTTTGGTTTGCGGCATTTATAGCTTTATTTACTTGTTGTTCGACAGGTTTTATAGACACTTAAAAGCCATAAAAAAGGTTAGACCACAAAAACAAGATGATAAAAACATAACACTCATCAATGTTAGATAAGAACCAATAAACTACCCATGGATAAACTTACCATAGTGAGTTTATTTATGAGTTACCCTAACCCTATTCTTAACGCCTGATGGTAAGCAAATCATTAATGTGTGTGGTTTATTCTAAAGATAAGACTACTTTCTTTGGGGGTAACCATACTTAAAATGGGATTCAAATGTTTATATCACACAGCCTTATCAGACACTGGACTCCCCGCTCTAAAAACAACGTTCATTTGTCACTCATGCCAGCATATTAATGATAAGGAGAGCAATTACACCGTTATATAAGCCACGTAGCAGAGAAGGGCAGGGGAAGGGAAGAGAGACGGAGCAGACAGAAGGCTTGGTGTATTTCTGTGTTTAGGATTTCATCGCCCAGTCGACTGCAGAGCCTAATCCCTGGAGACCTGGATCTTGCTTAGTAAATACTTCCTGCCATCCGACTGATAGAATTGATTTGTCCTTTGCAAGCATCTACAGTGTAACAGAGAAATGTAACATTGAAAAGGGAAGATTGAGTGAGCTTCAAGTAGAATAAGTAACAACAACAACAAAAAACATGAAATTGATAAAAATCTGTTTTCTTGTGGGAAATAAATTATTCATACTCTGGGATCAGTATTTATTTTAAGATGATACTTGTTTAACTTTATTATGTCCAGTCAATAAACATAAAATTAAATCAAACAACATCAGCTTTACGTTTGGTTTGCATGCTCTTTAAGGCTACAGATGTTTAACTCCAATGGCTTGGCTTTCATCTAGATAACATAATGTAGGTCTATGAAAAAGCAGGGAAAACATAGTTTAAATTTGTCCCGGAGACTTCCTGTTGAGCTGCAGTGTGCTGTATCGTCTCAAAAATGGCCTTAGGACAACAAGCAGTAGCCATAAATCTCCATTTCAAACAGGCACACAAGAGACAATGCAAAGTGCTGACAAGTCTGTGTATTTTTAGGGCTCATCTCTATGCAGCAAGTGGCTGCAGTGCAGTAGGAAGAAAATGTGTGAACTTCTAATGGCAAGAGACCTAAATGTAAGACAAAGAAAGTCAGTTTTTGTCATGTGGGCAGATTCCACTGATGTTCTCTACTTATTAAGAGCTAGAGGATCCTCAGCGCCTCGTACAACTGCTGGTTTCCTGTGAAAAGTTGAAGACAAAATCCAGAAGGATTTATTAACTGAATGCTTATGAAATCACATGCCTGATCAAAAAATCTGATCAGACTTCTTCATACATGAAAAGTGGTGGTGGCCGCAACTCTGAGCTTTTCTTAGTACTTCTGTCAGTTCTGTATAATTTAAATCTGCTGCACACGGTAACGGCAATTGTCCCAATAAAATACGAACCTACATTATGCAGTTGAGCCCAAAATTATTCATACTGAGGGGCAATATTAGGGATGTTTCAATTCTGCCAACAGTTTTCTTCTGACTGAATGTAATATCAAGGTTCGCCCTAAGCCCTGAAACTGGAGCTTCAGGGGCCTGGAGCTAAACATTAAGGTGAAGGAATGGAGGCCTTCCAACCTCTAAAACTTCAAAACACCTGTAGAAACCTGGTAAAAGGGACATTTTTTTTTTTCTCTAAAGATATATCAGCTAAAATACCAAGACGTTACCCAACCAGTTAAAGAAATGCTTCGAATAACCCAGGTTTGTGGACCTGTAGGTCATGTCCATTGTTATGCTTCGGCTGAATATTTGAACCAAGCTTGAACGTGTTAATTATTGAACATTTCTGGTGGACAGGTTCTGTTACCCTTTACAGAGTCAGAGAACAGGTTGAAGTTCAATCTATTACCTTTGAATAAAAGAGAAGTCACTTCCATTATTTCCCGCCTTAATTTTATGTGGAATGTTTTAAAGCTCTTTGTTCGAAAATACAGAATTACTTTTCTTAAATCTCCCAACATTTTATAAAAGTACCAACAACAGAAGATGATAAAAGAGTCACAAAAAGACCTCACTAAGTACTTCAGACAGAAGATGTAAGAAATGACAGGGGAAAACTGCCACTTTGACTTTGCGGCAGTCTCACGTCTGGACTGCTGAAGGCTTTTGACTCTGAATAATCCTGCTTCCTACTAAATCCTTATCCTCTGACTTCAAACACTGCGCAAAGACCTTTAACAGAATCTGGCATCCTCCCAGCCTTCTCTCGTTCAGCAGTTCAGTAATTCATTCTTTTTCTGTGCTTTCTTTCCCAGTTTCTGTCCCTCCCTTGGATCAACTGTCCAGCCTTGAATCACAAAGCCAAGCCTGAATTCTGTGGGAATAGTGCAGCGAGGCCTCTGCAAAGCATGGTTGTGCACCCACATCAATACACACATTAATGCGCCTCTGGTGAATAGTAAAACTGAAAAAAAGAGATGTTTGTGGACCTGTTGGTCAGGGAAAGACTCACATTCAAAAAAGCACAGACTAACTTGGAAAATATCTGATGGGTTGAGAACAAAAACTGAAACAACTATTGAGTATCTTGCAAAAGTATTTACAGCCCTTAAAATTCAGAATGTTTCAAGTTAAAAGCACCTGTATGTATTTTATCAGGACTGTTTTGTAATAGTCCTGATAATTCTGGAGTGTATAATTGTAAAGCGGATACACGATTTTCAGGATTTTCTACAAACAAGCATCTGCAAAATGTGTCCAAGCCTTTTAGAACCAAGTAGAGTTGAAATTACAGCTGCTAGACTTTTTAGGTTTTGTCTCCATTTGGCTGTATTGAGAAACAAAACATGTTTACCCATTCTTCTATGTAAAATAGTTCAAGCTCTGTTAAATTAGATGGAGAATGTATCCGAACAGAAATTGAACCTTTACAGCAGCACAAAATTTTTGCACCTTTTATCAAGACATCATCCTGCCCTGTGCTTAGCTCCCTCTATCTTAAAATCATTTGAAAAACATCCTCACAGCAACATGCTGTCAAACAAAGCATTAAGCATTTTGTTCCTTTTGATCCAAGTACTAATTTCCACATTTTGCTTTGTCTCCTTGAGCTTTTGGCAAACTGGGAGAAAAACAAACCCTAAAGATTCTTGGTGTGAACGACTAACAGCTGTCCAATCAACAGAATCTGTGACCAGTGTGATAAATTTCTAAAGTCACTCCAGGGTTATTATGGACCTGTCAGGTGATTCTCTATTTCATAATGTTTGTCTGTAGCTGTTGGCTTGCACTTGTGCCATGCTCTTTTTATTTCCAGTATTAAATAGAACCTGTTGCTGCTTTCAACTTCTCCATAGCTTCATGCCGTACCTGTGCCAGGTGCTCCTTGGTTTATTATTTAAATTGTATATAAAGTCAACTGGTCGCATAAAATTTCACTTGGGTGTATGAAAGTAAACATACAAATACACGTCCCACCTTTTGAACATTTATTTGTAAAAAAAAATATATACATATATTTTAAATTGGATTGTGTGTTACTTCATATAATACTTTCAGGTAAATAAAATAAATAATAGTTCAATATGAGAAAGCCTGAAATACCATGCAGGATTCCTTGGAGTAACATGAAGTCCATGTCTAACACAAAGGATGCAGAGTCCTATAAAAAGCAGCATATTTTCCTCGACTAAGGCAAGCGGCCAATTTGTGACCAACATAGAAATTTTACTGGAAGCAAAAAGAGCATTGCTGAAGTCAATGATGCAGAGCCACCAGTGGCTGGTCACAGCACAATATCTGTCTCTAGTAGGAAATTGCTATTTTAAACGGGAAAATGCGAATTGCCAAGAAGTCGACAGCTGAATGAAACGACTGCTTTCACTCCACTTTTAGAACATTGTTTTGCATATTTCTTAGAAGGTCTTTGTAATCTCAATATAATATCAAAGTCCAAAAGAAGCGAGAAAACAAAACAAGATTGTAATTAAAATACCACATTTTATATTTTGTAGCTGCCACGGTCACTGCAATAAAATTACTATTGCTATAATAAACTATAGTGGTTTTACCAATAAGAACAATTACGTATATTTATAATTTTTAAAAAAGGCATCTGTCAGAGCTTTTAATAACAGCAGGGTTAATTTGCCCTTTCCTGTGTTTTGTCATTCTACAACATTTCAATTGAATTAATGTCCACATTTGACTTGCTGGTGTGCTTTTGATCAATGTCTTTCTGCGACGCACAGGTCCTTAGAGGTGACCTGAAGACTGGATATTCTCCTTTAGGATTTTCACCAAGAAAGCAGAATTTTTCAAAGTCCAGAAGCAGTAAAGCAGACTGCACCATCTAACATCATTGTGTTTAATTGTAGTTTAACATTATTTTTCTGGAATGCAGTGTTTCACTATGTCATGAACATTGACCTTAGCTGAAGTGATTGAAGCCTACAGTGGATTAGATGTGGTTTAGTTTGTTTTTGTAACTTCCTGAATGAGTCATTTATGCATTCTTTGAGTAAATTTGGAAGGCCAGCCACTCCCAGGACGTTTCGCTACTATTCCATGTTTTCTCACTGGCTATTCCTGTGGTTCACTGGAGACCTAAACCCTTAGAGATGACTCTTTCATTTAGATTGATCTGTTGCTTTTGGGATCATTTAGTCTACTTCAGGTTATCAGTCCGGTTCTGTTTTGGTGACCTCTTGATTGTACAGGTCTGGCAATAGTCAGACTTGAGTGTGACTAGAGAAGTTAAACTCAGCTCTCAAAACATTATGGTTAATCACAGTTAATTTAAGATTTACCAAAGGAGGCAAAAACATTTTCACATAATGTCAAGTTAGTTTAGACTGCTTTTGTCCCCAAATAAATGAAATAATCATTAAAAATATGCCTTTGCATTTACTCAGATTATCTTTGTCTGAAATTACAGTCTGATGATCTCAAACATTTAAAGACCCCATAAAAAGGACACAAGACATTTGCACAGCAGTGTAAAAGTAGATGTAACGAATACTGTCTGTCTGAAAGACTCTTTTACACAGCAGTTAATAATCAAATATCATCAATACTGATGTTAATTAATGAAGTAATTTGAAGCTTGCTTAGATTATTTTCTTGATGATTATTCAAGTGAGTATTGTGAAGTCTTTACTCAACAAAGTCCAATAGAAACATATGTCGCAAAGGGTTTTGAGATCATTTTCATGATGAATAATGAGCCAAAAAATGTGTTTCACTTGTTAAATCTACATTCTGTTCTTGTTCTGTTTGAAACATAGTGGTCATAAATCACCCAGACAGGTACCTAAAACTTCTGCATCCTAATTTCTGGGTAATATAGAGGCCAGGCTAATATCTTGCTCTCTTTGCTGAGCTCATTCAAATGTTCTCACATATCTTTTTTTAAAGTAGGACAAACTGTTCAGAAGAAAGACAAAGCAAAGCAATTATTGGCAGCAAGAGTGTCAACATTACACCGTTATGAGCTGATCTAGGCTGTTCCTTTCAGCATCAATGAGGAATCAGATTGCTGAGCAAGACTGTGATACTATCCATTAAAAAGCTACACCGAGTACAAACAGGGGAATTAAAAAGCCAAAGCTCTGGTGCCACAGCAAAATCTGCTTTGTTCGCTGTTGGGGGCAGATATTACCATAAAAGACCAGCAGGAGGTCTGCTATAAATGATGCATTCACTGAGTGAAAATGCTGGCTTTTAAGGCCAAATTTTTTAAGATGAACCAGAAGAACAGTCACACCCTGATGGAAGATTTACCACTTAATCTGGAGTCAATTCAGTTCATTTTTACGGCACCAAATTACCTAAAGCACTTTACAAGACAAAGTTGTTGAATTATACAAAAATTTTAATTGGTTAATTTTGACTTCAGAGCGGTCCGGTTTAATCCAATACAATTCAGTCTGTAAGAATACAACCCAGTTGTACCGCACCGCAATAAAAGCCAGTTGACTTTAACATGCCAAACGATAAAAATGGGACCAAATGTGCCCTGAATGATTAGTTCTGATAATCCTTAGTTTTAGTCAAACAAAACAAAAACACAAAAGAGCATTGCTTTGAATAAGATTGGTTACAACGACATTTAATTAGAGTAAATTTGAACTGAACTGAACTGAACTTCACCACATAACAGAAATCCTGCAACATCAGGACTTTTCATTTGGATCCACCTCCTAAGCAGAATGTCTCAGTTAGAAACAATGCAAATAAAGAAATAAAAAAGCCTGTGTCTGTGCCCACTAATTTCCCCTGTCTCATGCTGACTTCATTTTTGTTCTTTCTAGACTCAAAACCAAAATGACACGCTGACTGGAAGAAAGACCACAAGCCACAAAATCGTAATGGTCGCAGCAGTTTTATGCAGCAGACATTCAAGTAACAGCAGCATTAACCTTAAAACAGCCTGTTTCAACTTGCCCTCCAAGTGGTCATGTTATACTTATGAAGGCTTCGAGCTGAATTATGGGTTAACAACCTCTGTCTGAATTGGCATGTTCTGTTTTTTTGTGCAGGAAAACCATTTTTAAAAGCACTCTATAGTTTGCATATTCATAGCAATAAATCATTAGGTAATGTTCCCATCAGTCTTTCCAAGACAACAAAAACACTGTTGTATTATAAGTGCTAAAACCACAAACATAAACATAACAATGCAACTGCAGATTTTATTTTTTTTCTGGTGAGAACAGGAATCTGAAAGCAACTCCACAAATTTCCTTCAGGCATGAAATAAAATAAGGCGCAAACCATAACAATGGTTTTACGTTTCGTACACTTTAATATGCAAGACTTATGTGAGTTATTTGACAAGCTTTATAAGGTTCAGCCTATTCACCAAGCAGATTTCTTAAAATAAATCATTTTACTGATATTGCTAAGTGATTTTTTTGTGGCTGCACGTTTGTTTTACTGAATCCAGACTAGGTTGAGTTACGACAAAGTACTGTAGCAGCAGGGAGTTGTTGAGCATTCTTGTGTTATTCCTCTCAACACGCTTCCACAGTTAGTGCAATACAAATCAGAGCTTTGGAAATGGTTCTACAAATCAACATTTTCCCAGAGGAGAACATTGCTTTGATGTGGTGCTTTTCAGACCGCTGTGCTATAATTTGTGCAGCCATCCTCAGACGTTCTCTCGGGCGTCTCAACAGCTGATTCATACTGGGCTCTGTTTGACTTTTATGTGACTCCTGGCCGACAGGGAGCCGGGATCACTTAGGTTGGTTGCCATGGATGTGAGGCAAACCTGCGCGGTATGAAGGAAAGATCTTCCCTGAAGGCCTTCTCGACAGGCTGCATATTTGTGCATTGTGTGGACAAAGTGCAGAAACCTCACAAAAGCTGAAAGAAAGCATGCAGTCCTGATAGACTTACTGACAGACAGGTAGCAGGGGAAAACACACAATGTGCTGAAGATTGCAGCAATATCTGCTAAAAGTATACAATTAACTTTAGATTTGTTCCCTTTTTCCTCCTTTCCTGATGCTTGGCTATCTTTCTTTCAGCACAGTACCATTGAAAGAAAAGCATAGAAGATCAACCTCAATTTGTGCTCAACTCATGAGACGAATGAAATAACATTTTTAAAAGAATTTATGTGTTTATTTTGTGTCTCACGTAAAATAAACCCATATATTAGGTTCTGTTGTCCAACTACATTCCACTAATGTCTTCATTCTGATACCCTCCCCTTCGCTGCATCATATAAAGAGACATAATTGATGGATGCGCAGAAGACAAATGACCACATTAGCTGGCCTCCTTTTATCCCATCCTTCTTCCTGTCGGTGGTGTTATAACTCTGTTTGTTTGTTGATGTCTCTCAAATTACAGTACCGACTGCCAATCATTACTGAATCTATGGGGCTTTTCTTTCCCGGTAAATTGTAAATCTCCTGTTCACCAGAAAACTCTTGCTAATGCAATTGGAATTGAGTTTTGGCCAAAAATATTTCTGTAGAAATCTCACAAAACTATCATCATTACTTCCATAATAGATTTGAACGGCTGATCAAATGCTCGACTTCTGAGTCTCTGCACATGACAGGTTAAATGTTAAACAATGGGGTCCTGTGACAACAGTGGTTAAAACATCTACTGTGAATTGCCTTGAGTGTATGAATTTGGTTTCTGACATGACTTGCAGTAAGTATAATTCCATATTTATACAAATAATACCGATTCAAATTAGCTTCAATGTCCAAATATCTCACAAAGACTATTATAGAATATTAAGTGGTGAAAGCATGGGGAAAAAATTGGTTAAAACAGCTGTTTTTATATCTGACTCTTTTTGTTAACTAAGTTATTTATTTATATAATCAAGTCTGTTTGAAGAAAAGAGATGTTTGGCTTGGAGCTGAAAGAACAACTCGTTTTAAAGTAATACAAGAACCACTCGTTGTGTAATGTTGCAATGCTTTTAGTGAGCTTTACATAAGCAAACAATTTTGTGAAAGGAAGTTTATGTCATAGGTTTTACTAAACACAACTCTACATTTAGTGGCTTTCCTAAAAAAGAAGAAGAAACAAGAGACGCTTTTAAAATATGAAAGACCAAATATGGAAAAATGAAAGCACAATTGTGTCACATAAACATTTTAAAGTGATTTGGGAAATGCCTGTACATGCTTCGCACAGCTTGCAGATCTCATCTCTTTTGCAAGACAGTTTTTGCTCAGTATTATATTTGGATTTTAGGTCTGGTCTTTGACTGAGCCATTCTTGTTCTGTCCTGCTAAAAAGTGAACCTCAACTTTCTTTGGCAGCCTCTAACAGGTTTTCTTCTGGGACTTCCTAGCATGTAGTTCAATCTATCTTATGTCAACTCTGAACAGGTTTTTTTTCTCAAAAGACTAAAAGCATCTTTAAAGCATGATGCTGCCACTACCACATTACCTGATGGCAATGCTGTTCTGGAAAATGTACATTGTTAGTTCTCTACATTTTTTATGAAGACCTAAACAATTACATTTTTGTCTTATCTGATCAGAGCACCTTTCCTCTACATCTTTGCTGTATCACCAATAAACTGAACTTTTTAAGTTGGTCTTGCACTTAACTCAAATTTGTTAAGTGCAGACTCTCCTATTTAAACACCAAATCTCTGCAGGTTCTACCGAAGTACCTTTAGGTATGCAAGTTCAGACGGATTGCCACGTCATAAGATTTGCAGGTTTGACATAGGTTTGACAAAAGTGTCCAGTGAATTGTTGCACACTTTTGAACAATTTTATCCCTCACCTGTCTGCTGTGTTTCTTGGTCTTATTGGTGCTGTTTTCCATTAGTGTAAATAACTTCCAATACAATTGGATGCCTGGGATTTCATTACAGGTATCAAATAAGTCAAGGGGACTGAATCAATTTCAGATTTATATTTTTTAAATAATTTTGAAAACTGTGTAGCATTTTGTTGCTCTGTGACTGAACCAGAAACATGGAGAGATGGTAGCAAAAAAAGAACAAAAAAAAATCATCAACAGTTTTTTCATCCTTCACTGACTTCTTGTTTTGATAGAGAAAAACAAAATAGTCAAAGTGATGAATGATCCAAATAATGGTTAATGTGTGAAACACATTTTCGGCATATCCAGAGCCAACAGAGTGCAACAGTGATCCTCACAAGCAAAAGAAAAATAACCGGAAGGTCTGTTGCCACTTGTCTTATGCAAGCTGGATGTAAGAAACGGCCGCCAGTGTTTGTTGACTGATGGGAGTTGATGTTGACGGGGAGCGCTGCTTGGTTTGGCAGGAGCGAACATTGGCTGCGATTCTGCAGATGAAACCATGTGAGTTTAGCGTGTACTTTCAAACAGTTACGAGCTCCACTCCTGCAACATTACTTGTGTTTCTCCCGAACGGCCCAGACCGCACGAGAACTTTAAAAGTGGAGGGGTGGAGAGGGGGTCACACAAGTCCAAATTCAACTCGACAAAAAGTGGGTCTACTGAGGAGTTAGGGGCAGCATCAGGGTCAACATGTACTTAGAAAGAAGAAAGGAATATTGAGAATGACAATTTAATGTTTTCTGTAGCAAATAGCTTAAGTATCAACTACATACAACTGGCTGAAAAGGTTCAATAACAGCAGCCTTGTGCTATACAGCATCAGTTATGCTTTGCCTCCTCAACTTTAAAATTTCATTTCATGTTCAAAGCCTGAACAAGCAGATGACACATTTACCAACAAAAATAGGGTATTGCCCCTCCAAACCTCAGCTAAAACACTGTAATCATGCGGGGCTTTCCTATAAATCACTGGAGTTTCAGGGGAGGATAACAGCCTGTCTTTAACCTGAAAGGCAGCATTAAAGTGAACAACCTCAATGACATGTCTGAGGCTGCGTGTTCAAGTCATTCACTTTGGATCTCTTGCCCACCAGCCTCAGCCCTCATATAACGGCTATCAGCCGGAGTGAGAGAAAAAACCCACACTAGATGGACAAAAGGAGCAGACACACAAAGAGGCAAGTCGGTGCTTGCATGTCAAACCCTGAATGAAATGATGGAGAGGAATCAACACAAACACCCACCTGTGTGATGGGAATGCTCCCCGTCCAGCTCTCTAAAAAATTATGGTTTTACTCTATAAAAGGATACAAAGTGTCGGGGAGAGCTTGCAAAGAAAAGGATGCAAGTAGAAGGAGCTCTGTTTATCCCTACAGCCCATGCCTTCAGCAGCAAAAACCAACAAATCTGAGCTGCAGATCTGTTGCAAGTGGTATAGATCTCTGAGTGGGACATATCTGTTTCATCTGATGCACACGCACACACACACGACTCATCTGTATCTTAACGACACCCACTCAAACATCTGCACATAAACAGTACAGGATAAACATTTGCACTCAGCTCGTGTTCACAAAGCTACAGCTGTGACGCCTAAACACACACAAGCAATTACCTTGAAAGGCGGCCACGTAGCGCGACAGGAGCAGCTTGAGTCTGGAGCTGTAGGTCTGCAGGAGGTTTTGGACATCCCGCCGGGCCGCCACCTGGTACTTCTCCTCCATCTTTTTGGTGCAGCACGTCGAGCTTTTGGACGTGCACACCTGGAGATCGGCACCTTTAAGCAGCCGACATCAAGTGTGAGGATCTTAAAATGTCATACAGGTACATAAACAAAATAAAAGATCAAGTAAAAGTAAAATAAAGTAAAAGTGGTTCTCTGTTTCTGCCTTCAACAATTTCAAAGCAGGACCTAACAAATGCTGTTTTATTGACATTAACAAAAATAAATATAACTAAACTTTTTCCTTTAACAACGAATAATTTAATGCTACAAACTGCTCTCAGAACAAATACAGCTCCTATTAAGCACCTTTGTTAGTCTTCAGAAGTCCAAGCCTAACACATGAAAGATATAAACTGGGGATAAGCATGTTGCCTTTAAGTTAATCCATGTAAACTCCCCTTTAAGACAAACAAATCTGGTGGATTTGCCAACCTAAACTTACCAGATTCATGAAAAGAATGTGCATTGTGACAAAGAATAGCACTTATTTGCACAAACTGGAGAATTAACACATAAAAGTGTAGTAAAAATTGTGAGGAGTATAAGTGTTGGTCTTAAAGAAGCTATCCTTTTCAGTGCCTTGTAAATGTGTAAATATCACTTAAACATTTTGTGATGTTGAGACCACAAACCTTAATTCTATTTTAGCAAGATTACATGGAAGGAAAATGAGAAATCTGTGCGCATGTATTCTACCCATTTTACTCTGATCCAGCTAATAAAACCCAGTGGAGCTTTCAAGAGTCACACCTTTGTTAAGCATAGTGTATCTGTGCATTAATGAATCTTAGTAAAACACACAGCTGCTCTGTGAAGGCATTCTGAAAGTTCTTAGAAGATTAAAGATCACACCAGACAGGTCAGGGCTGACATAGCTTTGAACATCTCACAGAGCACCATATAAAAATTGAGATAGTGAAAGACAACTGCAAATTTACTTAGACATGGTCCAACTAAACTGCACATAGTGAGCAAAGCCAATAATAGCTGTAATTGCAACAATGAAAGATGATTCTACGAAATGTTAACTCAAAGGAGTTGAATACAAATATATGGCACACTTTCAGGATTTGTATTTGTAAAACAATATTGCAAACCATGCAAAATATGTCCTTCCTTTTCACAATCAAGTGTCTTTTACTGCACTTCAGTAAAGCCAGCTGTGAAACTCCTAAAGTTTGCACATTTGGACAAGCCAAGTTGTGGTATTGTAATATGCTTATTTTATTATATTTTATTTGTTTATTAGACTGAAAAAAAAAAATTATAATATTCAAATTTATTGAATAAGACATAAGCATACTGTTTGGTGTTGCATGTATCTTGTATTTCCTTTAAAGTTTATGCATTTATAGTTAATGTCTATACACTGGGAGCATGAAGTCAAATGTCTTGTTTTTGTTAGAGGGGAATAAACATAAAGGACTGTAACCTCAAACATTACTGATGTTTATCAAACAGCTAAACTTTAATTTAGAAAATCAAGTGTCTCAAAAATCAAGTCTCTCCGAATAAAACAGCTACTGACTGAAACAGATGAAGTCTTGGATTTCCTTTTAGACAGATACAAGCTAGCATACACCAGATACAGGACAATCAAAACATCCCAAAGGAGACCCAAAGCGCTGCAAGAGCCTCCACAACAAGCCCAGACAGAGTTTGCAGACTGTTGTCAGACGCTATTAACTCCCTGCAAGGTCTGATGGTGAGCAGAGCTAAGTGATGGCATACATACTGGAATTCAAAGTCTTCCAGATAAGACTGCATGAAAGACTTGTTGTTTTTCACCTAAATGCATGCTGGGGTCTATTTCCACCTTCTTGCAGATAGAAATTGCAACTTGCTATGTTTTGAGCCAGACTGAAATATGTTTGTTACCTGTTTTTATTGTCAAATATAGATACATTTTTCTCTGTCTGCGGATATTTCTGCAGGCTGTTGTTCACAAACCTAGACTCTGTTTTAGATAAGTGTTGAGATCATTCTGGCCCACCAACAATAAAAGCTACTATCTACTATTTGTTGTACTTTGGAACATCAAGATGAACCCATCAAGAAAGCGATCTATATCTTTCAGCTGGCTTGATGGATTTAGATGCGACAAGGTGATAAGAAAACGGTCAGCTGTGACGTATTTCACAACAGTAGCGAGTGTTTTTACAGGATCTTATCATCTCTTAAATTACTGAACACCGCACTGCAAACAATTTATCTAAGAGAAAATACATTTTAGTTTCAGCTATGACACAGACCAGCCACAGAGGCTTATTTAAGGAGAGGATGTGTGCCACTATATGGGGGTTAGGAGGTTGTTGAGGGTTTTCTGTCAATTCTGTCAGGAGCCATTGGGTTTATAGGCTACATTTTGTGGCAGGATGGCAGTCAACACCATTTAGCTTTACTTTAACGAAAATGAGGACCGAGTTCAGCAGGAGCACCAGCAACAAGCCATCCAGTGAATGACAGTCCACTAAGAACACCCACACCCACAATTCCTTCCAGATTTTGCACATAATTACCATGGGTGGCATTCAGAAAGCTAAGTTTACCTAACTTTAAACAAAATAATGCCTATTTATCCCTGAAAGCCACTTATCTGTAGTAAACACCCAAAGTGGGAGGGAGTTTCTGTACATTTCAATCAACAAGTAACCTCAGGCGCTTTAGTTGCTCGAGTCACAAGGTTAAGACAGCATGACTTACACCAGCAGATTCACAAATACAGCACATGCTGCTTAAACCTATTGTTGCCCTTCTGTACTTTAAGTTTAAAAAAGCGAAAAAGTACTACTCGCATTTAATAGAATATAAACAAAGAGTTTGTAATTAACTCAATGGCTCAGCATCCAGGTTGTTCAGCCCATACCACCAACGCTGCATTTCTTTGACAATTGAAGATGCTTTTTACATTACTGTGGTATTACTATAATTACTACATTCAACTAAAAAGCTGAGCTATTTCAGCATTTGTTTAGAGGGACTGGTTTTATAAATCTTGTGTTGTTCCAGTTCAGTAGTTTACTGAAATGAAATAACTTAATATTCAAATATGTTAGAGCATGTGCATCCTCTAGCTTGGAGATCATCCGACTATTTTGAATCATTTCCACTCAGGATGGACAAGTTTGTTTGTTTTCATTGCATTGCTGCTGATTCAAAGACATAAATTAAATACTGATATTAAATAAATGCCAGTTCATCAGCAGCAACTGACTGGCTCCTATAACACCGGTTTAATAAGGCTGAAAATTAGAACATTTATGAACAGCGTTTTATCAAAGTTTGTTATGGAAATACTCCCCCAGTGATGTTTATTTTGCAAAAAAAAAAAAAAAAAAAAGGATCACCACGTCCTAGCAATCATTTATGCTGTATGATGAACCTGAAAAACCTATAACTCACCTATAACTTTAGGACCAAAAGAAAGAAATAAAGAAAACCGACCGGTCTAACTACCGCCTTATTTATTTTTTTAGTATCAAATCACATTAACTAGAAAACAGATTTGGGTTCTGTGAATATCCGACTCCTCCGCTTACCTGATCTGGGACTTGAAGGTAGAACCTGATTTGGTCCGATTTGCCCGAGTTGAAAAACTTTATGCACCTCGCTGCATGTGTCCATCTCTCCGAGTCCTGACCCGCACAAACATAGAAAAACGTAGCACCTTAATAGCACACTCATTTTAGAAAATATCCTTATTCATCTAGAGAACGTGGAGCGTCTTAGAAGTCAGGGTTCCTTCTTCACACATACGCAGACAGGTATCGGAAGAGTACACATTTCAGGTTACAGAAACAGACTTAAACCGCGATAGAGATGGTTTCTGTGCGACTCAGACTTAAATCCAGAGAACGATTCAAAGTTTCTGTGGACTCTGAAATCGCATGCTGTCCAAGTTGGCTGGACAGACAGCAGCAGAGGCGGTACCACCGGGTTACCTGCGCAGAGGCGGGTCGCTGAGTCTAATGGCGCCATCTAGTGGACACCAGGTTTTATAATTTTCCCCACTGCACAAATCTCACTTCATGAAAAACGTCAAATGATCGGTTTTGATTAAGCCATAAAACCCACAGAACAAACTCATTTATTTAAGCCAACACCTAGCTTGCACATTTTCCAACATGTTTGACACATGTTAAGAGTAATAAACCTTAGCTAATAGTGATTGTTCAAAATCAAAGTTACAATTTAAACCAAACTTATAGTTAAGTGTTCAACATAAGATCTAGGAAAAAAAGCATAAATGTAAAGATAGAAAAGTTGTACACATTTATGTAAAAAAAATAATATTGCTACTTTTCACAGTAAAGGTAGATTAAAGTAATTTTAAAAACATCAACAGGACATGGAAGAAATCAGAATAGTAATTTTGTATTAAATTTTTTATTTTTAAAACCACACAAACATCCGCGTAAAAAAGCAATGCAAAGAGGAAACGTGCATATAGCCATACAAACTACAGAAATACACAGGACATCATAGTTATGCAACAGTTTGGCTAAATCGAGGTCTGCTCAGCTCATCTCCCAGTTCCTTTACAGGCCGGGACAAGTGCAATACCTACAGAACAACAGCATTGCCACCGATCCCCACCTGAATAGGACAGGACATCTCAACAGGACAGCAAGCGGTTTCCCTCAGAAGAACGTGACCCGTCAACGTAATCAGTTTTGCATGGATTTGCACAGCACACATCTGTTAAAGCTGAATGCAAACCAGCAAAACTGACCAGGCAACGAACAGATTTGACGTCGACTACACAGCCCAGGCTGCGAGAATATACAGTTGGAAATACTTCAAGTGCTTACATTGCAGTAGATATGGGGACAAACACTACCTGCACTATAAGCACTTTAGTACTGCAGAAACTGTGGTCAGTGGACGAGAACCAGCAAGCAATCCTTGTGCTTCTTATAAACTGTTTGCTTCGTATTGTGCAATGATGCTCTTGATGTTGACACCCCAAAAATCATGGATTTAAAAACAGGTGTAGAGCAAGCAGGCCATCATCAGTTTTGCATAGATTTGCACAACTCATCTATTCTTGTAGTGCAACTATGCAAAACTAGCAGTGAACTGCAAGATATTTTTGCCCAATTAGTAATTAGTACTGACTTGGCGGTGCATATTACAGCCCCTTATGCCAGAAGGAGCACTTAGGGCAGTAGGTGCTAGTCTATTTCACTATCTGCACTAGATGCACCTTAGCACAAAGACAGTACTTCAAGTGACATTGAAGCAAAACAAAATTTACAAACAAGTGTCTGTGTATTGCTGTAAGTGCCTCCACTGCAGTAGGTATCACATATTACTACCTGCACTGTAAGCACTTTGACAATGCACAGACGGCATCACTGCTCCCCAGCAAAACTGAGAAGCTCCTAACTGTCCACAGCATGGGCTTCAGCACCTCGTGGTGGATCTGAAACAGGAAAGTGAAACAAAGAACACAATTAGGACAAGTCGGATTTCAAGGCGATGCAACAGAAAACCTATGGGGACAAGTCTAAAAGAAACAACAAGGTCTAAACACCATCATAGGCAGTGGTGTTTTGACTGTTGTAGACTAAGAGCAACACGAGGTCGCTGAAAACATGAATGAGCAGCACCGCTGCTGCGCATGCGCGGAGAGCCAAAGCCGTTCACCCCTCCCCCACATCTTCTAACATGGCGCCTCGAAGTGCGCCAACGTTAGCACTTCAAACGACTTTAAATCAGGCGAGCTAATACAGCATTTTGTGTTAAAAGTATGAAAATTACTTCACTGCTCCGTACTGTTTATGTACTGACCAAAACGTGGGCTGTGGTTTTTCGGTCGCCATGAGGAAAAATGATAAACAAAACAAGGCTGTGGTTCGTGTCGGAGCAGCACCCGCAGGTAGCTTAGCTGCTACGAAATGCTGTTTGCATTAAAAGAAAAGATAACTTCCAACATCCATTGTAGTTACAAATGGAAGTGCTGCAGCGTGATGTGTGGTATTAGAGGAAATAAACTGGTTATCTTAATATTAAGACAGCCAGTGTTTAGTTAAACACGAATTAGCCGCTACTGAACTAGCAAACATGTTTAAAAATAAACCAAAAACCACGTGTGCCCTTTCCCCATTTGTATGGTCGTCCTTACTCTACATTTTGTATCAACTTCTACCTTCTAAGTGAAGGATTTTAGATTATCGGGAACTTTACTGGTATACTGATGCGCACAGGCTAGGCTAGCTAAGCTAAAACGCGCGGCCTAGAGCTGCCCCATGTGCTGCTGCTTTGTTCTGGGGGGCACTTTAACTCACACACCACTGCACTCGACACTCAGCCGCAATTTGAGCACATTTTTACAAACTAACTTTACACACGCCGCACTTGTGTCTTTGAGTGCATTCTGCTCTAATAGAAAGGCCGGGTATTTTTCCACGCCGCTCGCAGCCGAGAAAGCTCCACGCCGCTTTTTCAAATCTCCCTCATTCCCTCAATGGTGGAGCTGAGGGGGCTGCCATGCGCCTCACGCTACTCTGTTTTCATCGCCAACACGCCATTTAGACTGTGTGTTTATACTTACTCAACACCACAAGCAAGAAAAAACAAGTAAAAGGACCACAGTGCACAACACCGGGGGTTTATTTCACTAAAACATGCTCTCGGACCCGACTTCCTTACCGATAAACATGCGCTCCACTCACCAGCCGAAATCCACCATCTTCGCTCACTTGCTCGGGCTGCCGTGCTGGTCTCACGCCGACAAAAGAGGCGAATAAAACCGCTACTATCCCGAAAACTTTTCAAACAGCGGACAAAAACGAAGCATAAAGTAAAGTCGGAACCGACATAGAGCACATTTGGAGCCCAGAGATGCTTCTTAGAAATGATTGCGGGGTTAAGAAAGTGGCGCGAAGGCGACCAGTTGGTAACCATGTGGGTGAATGAAGGGCGGCTCCCACTGAACGTAAATATCTAGCTACAACCCCCAACTCCCCCTATTAGCATACATAAACTACGGCACTTCCGACATATCTCAGCCAAACAGGCTCTTTTCTGAAGGAGGCAGAGAGGAAATAAAGAAATAAATAAAACCTCTCTGTTGGAAAGCTTTTAATTAACAATAAAAAAGAAAGTAGACTCAGTACGCATTTCGATGGGTATTTAAACTCCACTGAAAAAAAATACATATACAATCTTATTCGTAGAATTTAATTTGATTTAAAGCAAATATTACAGAATGTTGAAACTAATTAGAGCATATTTAGTTATTCAGCTGCCGTGTGTGCAACTGGAAAATAGAAACAATTAATTAACCTGTTGCTGCTTCACCACTAATTATAATTACCCAACACTGTTTTATTGTTGCACATAACACAGTGCTGCTCATAAATCAGTTCAATACTTTCAGCCTCAAACGGAGACGAAAACTGTATTTGGTTATTTTACTATGAATTTTTTTTTTCTGCAAGTTATTTTATTGAGATTTACAACGTTTGCTTAGTCATTATTATCTGCATATTTTATGTTGTTCTTTACAGGAGGGAAATCTGTGCAATACCTAAAACTAAGGATAAAAACTTGTATTAAATAACCCAGCATTTTGTTACACAAAATAAAACCGCATTTTTTAAGAATCTGAAGCCCAGGTACTAAGAAATCATTTGTTTAATATTTTACATGTGCGCATGTCTGTATGTTTATGTCTTTATGTTTCTAAATGTGATTTCACTACTCAAGACCTGTTTTACCAACTTGCAGTTTTTCTGCACCATTACCCAAAAATAGAAAGTATTAATCAGAGCAATTGATCTGGAATTAACCCTGATTAGAATTATATTGATTCTGAGATTATGCACTGAAACAAATTGTAATGTTGTTTTATTTATTTTTTAAATAAAGATAAAACAGAATAATAGTGATTTTAGATTTTTTTTTTTAAATCTAACTTTCAAGAAAAATACATATATATTTTTATACAAAAGAATAACAAATTTACGCAAATAGGAGGAAGCTGTCAATTTGCTCAGTCTGCTTAGTTTAAGCACAGAGACAAAACGTCTGCAAAACTGTTCTGTAAAATTTCTAAGAAAAAAAAATCAACTTTGAAAATGAGAATTTGTTGAAAACAATTAATTTAAGCTAACAGTAGTTATGTTTCTCCGTGTTGAGTTTAGTGTTTGTGGAGGGTTTTTTAATTTCTTCTTCAGAAACCTTCAAAGTAATTTCCACACAACAAAACTACCAACACATTAGTTTGTATCATTAATAATCAAAATATTTTTTAAAGATAATTTCAAAATGTAAAACATGGTAGAACTCACAGAGAAATTCAGAGAATTCTAACTTTTCTCTAGTTAAAACAAACAAGCTGGATGTTTAAAAGGTTTCACAAGCAAAGGCGTCAAACCACATCAGAAGCAAACACTTCATCAGCGCTAAATCCTGTACTGATGCTTTCACATTCAAAAAAAGATATTTGTGTTTATATCAACAAACTATTTTTATTGATATTAGAGGCATTTGAGAAACAAAATATTTGTTTACAGTAAGTGTTTGTAGTTTTGAATTGTTTTAATTATCTGAACGTGTTGTGGGGAATGTTAACTCTGAGCTCTTTAACTTTATTCAAATTTTGTTAAACTAAATGAAAATAGACTGATTCAAATTACATCTTTAAAATCCGCTCAACCACATTAAGACCGTTTTAGACGTTTAATAAAATACAAAAGAAGTACACCTTATCCACATTTCATTGTGGTTACTTCAGTAGCGACTGAAGTAACCAATGCAGAAGAAGGACAGCAAATTGCAATCTCTCAAGGAGTTTAGCAACAATCTTCTTCTGCTGTATGTTAGTGGTAACAATTTACTGACTTAGTTCATACATTTATCAGGGGTTTATTTTATGTTATTTTTTAATTTTGGATAAATTATCTACAGTTTTACTGAAGAAAACCTCTCCTAGGCCTAAAGAGGCCATTTGGCCATAACTTTTACTTCAATCGTAAATATGAATATTTAGATGTGTCCTCCCACCAACAAAAACTACAGGTCACACCCTGGTGTGCCAGTAAAGTAGTGTCTCTAAAGACGTCTTTCATAAAAATGGAAACAACCAAATAAATAACGAAAATAATTGTTTTCACAGGAGTTGAGTAACAAAGAAGTCGCAGATGACCAAATTACTGTCCACATACCGTCCATAATCACCCTGTTAAGCCGAACCACAGGGAGATTATTATCATAATAGTGGTTGGATGAAATGCATTAGAGAGATTTCACTTGGACAGGATGTGTTGTGTGTTTTGCACTTCAGACTTCATGTTTTATAAATAAGCAAACAACAAAATATTCTGCAAGAAAAGGCCTGCAGCTCAAGGTTTCTGCTACTTGAAGCCTGTTGAATTATGAATTAAGTCTTTAAAAAGGATTAACATATTACAGTATATAATGTGGCCAGCAGAGGGAACCATCAAACTAAATACTGTACTGTAATGACACGATTATTGTGAACAGTAAGAGGAAATTCTTGTTTCCCTATCACTGAGGTTTCTGTTGTTTCAAATTGGTTAGTTTTGCCGCAGTGGTCAGCAAAGGGAATGAAAAAGCAGGTGCTGGGTCGTGTGCCACGGGTTTTATATTCCCCTTTCAACACAGGCTGGTGGTCAATTAGGTAAGATAAAGACTGATCACAAGATTTGGTCGACTTTATTGAGAAGTCTACGTTAAACTCTAATCCCCAGTCACCTGACACTGACAGAGGACTGGACAGCAGCTCGCCCCGACTGCTCTTCTCCACTCCACACTGTGGGAGTGGGAGCGCTCAGTCATGACCCCCAACCCCCCACACAAAGCCAGTAGTTCCTCTGCATATGGAAGTGAGGTGGGGGGTGGGTGGACACGGGGAGGTTGTAGACTTCACATCGTCCCATGGGGTCAGATAAAAGCTTACAGCTCTCCTTCTTTAGACCTCCCCCTCTGCCCTGAGCTCCGGCTGCTCTGCACAAGTGCTGTAAAAGATTTATCAGCAAAGTAGGTAGCAAACCCTAAAGCAACTTTTCAAGATAGTTTAAATGTACTTAATGCAAGTAGCACCTTCAGACAAGACAATATATATATATATATATATATAATATTGATATATATACATTTAAAAAATATATATTTTAACAAAGAGTGTTTTTTTTCCAGATTTGAAAGACAACCAAAAAACAGGTAACAGTTTTCAGTGCAAGTATGCGCTTGATATCCAAAACATCCCCTCAGATAGTTTGAGCACTTCTTCCCCTCCATTCTAAAATGGCCCACCACATAAGCCCCTCCCACATCAGGGGCCGTGAGCCCGGGGGTCTCTGTTTTGTTCTTCCTATAGAAGCCTGACCGCTATTGTCTCAGCACGACCCCAGGGTCAATTGAACTCACCTCGCCCGGCCACGACCCATTCAGATGTGAAGCTTCACATGGGATAAAACCATCTCTAAAGGATTCTTTAAGGCGAGGGGGTGGTCAGACGCTCAAACACATACAACACACGCACACTCACGCATGCATGCGCGCTCGCGCATGTTCACATAAAACAAACACACCACCTTGGATCAAATGTGTTGCTTTAGTGTATAAAGAAAAGCAATGTTCAACTCACTCACTTGACCAGTTTTCTGTTCAGATTACTGGATAAAATAATCGGAAACAGAGCAAGACTTTTAAAGTGGCTGCAACAGGGAAGGTAGTTACAGAAAGTCATAATGAAGTCATCTTTGACACATTTTATCTTCTGTTCATTCAGATTCATCGCTTTAAGAGGGGAAAATTACATTTTGCTGCAGGACAAGAATGAGGCTGTGCATGCCAGTCAGCTGCAGCTTTCTAGTTCACTGTTTATGGTTCCTACGCAGCCTGAAGGGCTGGAATTGTGTTTCAGTATTTTCTCGATATAGACTTCTATGAAAAAAGGAAAGATCAATTGAAAACTATTTGTGTTTCCAGACTTTGGTCCCATTATCCATCCATCCATCCATCCATCCATCCATCCATCCATCCATCCATCCATCCATCCTTCCTTCCTTCCTTCCTTCCTTCCTTCCTTCCTTCCTTCCTTCCTTCCTTCCTTCCTTCCTTCCTTCCTTCCTTCCTT
>CAEGAG010287414.1:0-28255 GCA_903067065.1 Brachyrhaphis terrabensis
AGAGGCAGAAATGTCACACATTTACCTTTCTTAGGATTTGCTCATGTGTTATGGTACAGAAAACAATTTTGCAAAGATAAATTCAAAAGTGTTAATTTAATTGATAGAGTTCAAGCTGATGGAATGTTTTTTTTTCCTTAGTGAATGCATAATAGCAGTTCATACGTATTTAATTTATACATACAATTTTAAAGATATGCATTTCCTTAAATAGTAGGGGAGCTTTTTATCTGCCAGCTAATATGACCTTTTCAATACCTTTTCAAGTTGAAGCCTTGAAGTTTTCAAGGCTTAGAAAAAGGTATTTTCTTTATTACTCACTCATCTGAATATCTATTCATTCCAACATAAATTACTGTAATCTGTGTTAGATGCACACATTTCCACATTGCAGCTATGCACCCATAAAATGTGCCTCTGAAATCTAGGGAAAAACTGTTTGAGGTGGGTTTCAGAGACAGTTTTCAACTTCAGGGTGAGTTCTATTAACTTCTCCCCTGTAAAGCAGGTTTAAGTTGTTAGTGTGGGACTTCGTGCTGGAAATCCTCTGATGACTTCTTGTAGTACCTCAAAGAGAGCTCAAATGCATTAAACAGGAGCCAGGGATTCAGCATATGATTTATTAGAAGATGAAGAGGATCAGAGGGTTCTGAGCCCAGGGTCCCAAGGCCAATATGCCTGCCTTATCAAACACTACCAGGCTCCATGGCCAATCACCAGCTTGACTGTAGACACCCCCAGCATCGCTGGCTTTGGTAGCTGATAACTTAGGTATACCCTACAATATAGTACTTTTAAGAGGAGAGGAAGAGGGGGGAGTGCTGGTGAAGGAGGCTGGGGGAAGGGTTATAAGAATATTTCTATACTTAATAGGACATAAAGAAAAAAACAAGTTAAATGAAGTTTTCATTGAAATATGTTACAACAACAACACAGACAAGTTACCCTTGCATTAGTTATCAGCACATTTGATTAAATCCAGGTAATATAGCCAATGAAGGCCTTTACTCATCATCCCTGGAAGCTTACTCAAGGAGATTTTTGGAACAGACAAATGTATCAGGTATGTCATAGTAAAGAGTTCAGGGATATCACAGAATCCAGAATAATTATATAACTCATACTGTGAGCTGCTGATAAGTAGATTAGTTGAGAAAAAAAAGGAGGTGGAAGATGGGGTATAAATCATTCCCCTAAAGCTATGAATGTTGTGGACAACTGTCAATTAGAAGGGTATCACTGAAAGTTAATTAATCTTAGGTAATGCAATTCAAAAAGTAAAACTCATGTTACATAGAACAGTTAACATTTGTTCAATTTAAATAGCTAATTATGGACTGTTTTAGGTGAGCTTTGGCCTCCTTAAAAATGTGTCATTCACGTAATCAATGCAAACTTGTACATTATAGAAAGCAGCAAAACTATGAAACAAAAGAAACAATTATGCAATATGTTATAACTTATTTAAACAAAACATTATGATTTAGATGGACATTTAGAGAGAGATGAGATAACATCAGTCATATTTTTGGACTATGGGAGGAAGTTGGTGTATACAGAGGGAACCCACTTTATGCAAGGGAGAATATGCAATTCTATGGAGAAAAGTTCAAACTCAGGACCATCTTCAAGGCAACATTGTTGCAGTCTGTGCTACTGTGCAGCCTGAGTTTCATAACAATTATATATAAATCAAAACTTTCCTGCATTATCAGCTAGGCCAGCAAAATCATTGGCTCAGTTCAAAGCTCACTGTTTGAACTGTGTAATGCCTCATTGGTCAGGAAAGCCATTTGAGCTATTCACATCCTCCATATTGAATAGGAGTCTTAAATTAATGGCCTAAAAAAGGACACCGCTTAGAGAGAATAATTTTATCCCTAATGTTATTTAAATTTCTATCTAAAACGCAACATATCGCATATAGTAAATGTGAAACTTAATTTAACAAAAAAAATGAAGTCAGTTGCTTGGACAGAGGTGTTTGTTCTGAGGAGTTTTCTAAGTGTTTTTTTTACCAGCTGTATTTGGCTCCTTCTTTACATTTCAAATCACGTGGAAGCAGCAAGAGGATACTGAGTTCTTTCACACAAAATGTTTTATTTTGGTTTGTTTAATAATGAAAGTGTGGCATTAGTTTGTGTTTTTTATTCACTTGAATTCTAATTGTAATAATTCTTTGGATATTGTAAAGAATAAAGCATTTTTAAATAAAAAAGTCTTTTTCATAGCGGTACTTACTAGTATATACTGAAATCAAATCAACTTTTGAAGTTGTCTTGACTTTTGACATCTGAAAACAATTAAAGCATCAAAGATCGGGGGTCTTTAAGAGAAAGCAGAGGGCAAAGGAAACTGCACCAGATAACATGGCATTAAAAGGCTTTATGACTAAAGCAACTAAAGTATTTTTAATTACTTTTTGAGACAAGCAATTTTAATGAATACAGGTGCCTTAAGCAAATGATCAATTAATAAATCATCCAAGTGACTCTTTTTAGATAGAAATAAAGATTACATTTCAATTGTAAAATCAAGAACCCACAGTCTGAAGAGCAAGTGTAGAAGCTCATGATTCAAGTTTCATGAAGGTTTTCACAGTGATTTAGTTTCTCATGTCATCTGCTTGGGTTCATCGACTGGGTTTTATCAAGTCCAGACTCACGCCAGTTCTCTACAAATTTTAGAGCATGCGTCGCACTGGCAGGTTTTATGGAGATGTTGATTACTTTTAATAGAAGAACTTGGAACCTTCCTACACTGCCAAAAGTACGAGTGCCCTTTTGTTTAATCACTGCAATATCTCTTTGTGCTTGACTGGCCAGTAAACTCATCTGACCTGAACCTTGGAGAATTTCCAGAATACAGTGAAGACTCAACAATGCAGATATGCTGGAGGACACTTTTAAAGCAACCTGGCTTTCTGTAAAACCTCAACATGACATGTTACACCGCTTAATAATTAATTTAATTAGTAGAGTGTTAGCAAGTATTGAGTGTGTACTACAGTACAGGGAGATGTTTTATGTAGTTTCTATATTGAAAACCCTTCTTATGATTTTTTTAAAATAAACTAAATTTTGTGTATTTACTCACTGTGAACCATAATTATCAAAATAAACAAAAATGGCACTTGATATATCACTCCATGTGTTGTAAAACTATATTGTTTACACTTTACTTCATGAAATAAATAAATTTTTCATTGACATTGCCAATTTAATAATATGTATTTGCATTATGTTCAGTTGGTTTCCATCACTGACTATTTGAAAGGCTTAATAATCAATCTTAGGATATATCTCAATCACGTGCCCAGCGGAAGTCATGTCCCACTCATGTAATTAAATTACATGTGATCAATATTATAGACACATTTATCAATCACCTAGATGTCTACCTTTGACTGCTTGGTATAAACAAGCATCGAGAGAAAGAGACCTATGAGCATGTAGAAACACAATGTTTGTATAATTTAAGGATGCACTTAAATGTTTTTAATTTACAATTGTATGCTACCTTTACCTGGAATAATATGAAAATTGTAGTTTTCAAATAATTAGACCACCTAGAGAGGTAATTGCTTCATCTCCTCTATCCATCATCTAAACTACAGTGACTTTAAAAAGATTATACTCAAGGACATGCAGGGAACTTTGTACACTCAAACACTTGCACCTGCAAATTTGCATCTAATTTCTGACAAACACTATGTAATTTTCCATTTCTTTCCAAAACACACAAACCCTCTAATCTTTCTGCATTGCCTGCTGCAGTTAAAGGGACCCCTTTAAAGCTACTGTTAGATGAAAAGATTAGAAAACTAAACAAGTTATTTCTATTAAGTTCTCTGAAGAAAGATGTAGTGCCAATGATAATATAAAATCTACATAAATGCAAAGTATACATGTAGAAGCGCAGATAGTCACAGCAGGAAGGCCATTACAGTCTAAGGGTCTTGGAGACATGTGGAGAGTTCCTCCATTGGAATCAGATTGCACTGACAGGACCTTTGATTTAGCTCAAGTTGTAAATGCAGTCCTACAAGCTCCTGCTAGGTCTAACCATTGATTGTATGCATTTATGCAGCCTGTGAGCCAAGCTCAGTACAAGCACAAGGCCCTCTGACCTCTCCCAATGAACTGGAAAGGACTGATTATTGAACTCCTTTCCCATTCAATCTTCACTCACCATTGTTCTGTCAATGACTCCAACTCCTAACGACTTCATGAAATGAAGCAAAACTTCCTTATAGACATGTCCATTACCATAGGCTTACCGCAAAATGAGCAAAACATTGTTTTCAAGTCATTTCTTGCATATCTCACACCAAAACTGCATTGATGCACATAATAATAAAGATCTTTAATGTAACAAATTGAACATACTCACTGTATCCACTGAAATATGTCCCTTTTTCTCTTTACTAAAAAATTCCAAATGAACCAGATTTACCTTTGACGGTAGTCATTCAAACAAAGTCAGGTGATAATTATCTACCATTTTATATTAAGGGCGAAAAAAGAATCAGAAGCTGTCATGGAGGTGGAGAGGAGAAGTGATGAGAGAAGATTATTGTCACCCGTACAAAGCCTCCAGCAATAATTACCATATCACAAGAACAACCGATAAAACTGGTCATTAGGGTTTCAGATTGAAATTGCACAACATACATATTGTATGTTTTATATGAAAAACATTGAGGATTTAATCAAATATAAACCTATTTGGGTTTGCTAACAAAGTCAATTCTGGTACACATCATGCAGTCATTTCTGAGGGTGATTGTGCCATTCTCGCAATATTAAAAAACTAATATGTTCCTTGTCTATCTAGGTTGCTGTCAGTTTGTGACCTCATTAAAAAGTAAGGTTAAGCTATTATTATAAGCCCTGGATATGAAAGTGAGCGTTTTAGGCTCAACATCTTATTCTATATGATTGTGACTGTGTTTTGTTCATAAATAAAGACTAATGAGCTAAAATGATGACTTGGATTAAAGAAGACTGCAATTTGAAAATGCTTTTCTAGTACAATTTCTTGCGATCTATAGAAAACAGAGAATGGCAGATAAGACAAAAGTTTACAGCTTAGTTGCAATTTTCTACAACCATTGGCAGCTAACAAACAAATGATGATTTCTATTGGTATTGAACCAAACAGTTTTTAGTAAATTTGGACTGCATTTTATAATCTCTAGTTACATCTTGAGCTGCATGGTGGTGGAGCTAGCATTGTATGCATGTATGGATTATCCTTGGGTACTCCAACTAAATTTCACAGATGAAAACATATCCATCTTAAAATAATTCCTCTCACTAAGTCAAATCTGGACCGTAATATTGCACATTGATAATAGTATTTTTAGCTTTCTGTGTGAAACTTTATATGTTAAAAAAAAAAAAGAAAATAACAGGAGAATCTTAATTGTTAAATAAATAAATAAATCAAGCATTATGTCCTAAGCTGGTTGTATTGTTACATACAACCAGCTTTGAATAATTTACTATTCAGTAAATTGGGCAGATTGTACTTCAAATTTTATATTAAAGACATTCATTTAGAATCTGACCTGACCTTGTAGTGTTGAAGAATGGTCAGAAAAAAAGTATATAAAAAAAAAAAAGTGATCTTTATTTTTTATATATATAAAACTTCATTGGATTCTCTTGTTGAACATTTGTAAGAAGAGTTCTTATATTTTTATACTTTAATATTCAAGCTTTTACTATTCTTTTGTGAGATGAAAATTTTGAAAAGCTACTGAGTACGGGTGTAACAGTGCATCTAGTTTATGGTTTAATATGTAGATTATTTGTGCGGCACAACCTGCTAGAAGTAAAACAGGCAGAAGAGGAACAAATGCCAAGTCCTATGCTGCTTTCTTTTAAAAGACAATAAACAAAAAGATGAGTGTAATTTAAAATTCCCATCAAAAAAGTTTAAAGTAAATGATGTCTAACACATCATTTACTTTGTGTTCATAGTACCTCCATTACTACATAGTAATGGAGGTACTATGAAGCTTGAAAATGAGGTATCGGTTTTGCTATAGAATTACATTAAAATGGTTTGGTTTTATTCATTTTATATTGCTTTCAGCAAAATAAATGCAGTACACAGCTGAAAGACTAATCTCTCATATATAAATATGAAGCAAAAAGGTTACAAAACACCTTCTAATAGCACTAAACACTACCTTATTTTCCGGATTATAAGTCGCTCCGGAGTATAAGTCGCACCAGCCATAAAATGCATAATAAAGAAGGAAAATACATATATAAGTCGCACCGGAGTATAAGTCCCATTTTTGAGGGAAATTTATTTGATAAAATCCAACACCAAGAACCGACATGTCATCTTGAAAGGCAATAAAAATAGAGGCAACAACAGGCTGAATAATTGTACGGTATGCTAACGTTACATGACACATAAACAACGAACTGATATGGTATGTTAACATAACATATTAAGAGTTATTCAGATAATTATAGCATAAATAACATGCTAACAAGTTTACCAAACCATCCGTGTCACTCCAAATCACTTAATGCAATGAAATCTTTATCCTCGGTGTCGCTTTTAAACAACTCCGCTAACTCCGGAGGTAGCTTCTACCACACACATTATCAACAGAGGCCTAGAGCGCCCTCTTGCGGTTTGGTGTGAAAATAACGTGATATTTTCCCCTGTTAATAATTTCACACATAATTATTATGTGTAATTATGGCTGGGAGTATAAGTCGCACCCCCGGCCAAACTATAAAAAAAACCTGCGACTTATAGTCCGGTAAATACGATGATTGAGATTTGTCCATAATCTATTGGCAATTACTGTTTAGTCGAGTACTTAAAGGCATTCCACAGACTTTTACATTTAGCAGTGTGTAAATGAAATGATGCCTGTCATCAAGGATATAAGAAAAAAACCTTACACAAATTGTTTGCAATAAATTAGCTATCATTGGACTAGAAGGCATCCTGAGCCGCCTCTTGACCTCTACTCAGAATGCTGAAACCACTTTGTGTGCTACAGATGAAAAAAAGGAAAATGGGTTTCAAATCTTCTGTATTATTTAAGCTGACTATTCTTGCAGTAGTTAGGTGTCGAGCACTGTGTAGTAGCTTAATCTGTTCAGAACAGCAACTAGAATAGATCCAATTATATATTTGAATTTTAAAAAAGATTATGCATTAATCTAGATCAAAATGAAAAACATGTTTTTGTAATCAGCCATTTTGTCATTGATATAGACAGTACTGTAACACTGTAGGATCCCTGCAGTTACGATTTAAGTTGAAATTGAATTATACTGAAGCAAAGGTCTACAATTTAAGTCAACAGGGAGTTTCTTATAACAGTGAAAAATCCTGTGTGGTACACAGTCCTGGAAAGAAAGCCTGCATAGAGAGATAATTATTTGCTAAAGCAATCTTTTCTAACTCGAATCTTTATGGGCTATTTATATGAGAATTGTGATTTTCCACTTCCCTAGGAACAGAGTATGCTAATCATTTCATTCAAAAACAACTCTTCTACCCCTACTCACTTGCTTTCTTTGTTTCATGGAAAAAGACCCTCGGCGGCTCATGTCACTCCCGCAGCAGATGGCTGGGGCAAACACAGAGTGACAAACCTCGATTTCACAGATGCCTAAAACATGATTCAATTAACTGTCAGAAAACAATCTAAATCTTTTACCTATTTTCAAACCAGTGCCTGCACACTGAGTAAATTCAGAAAGCAAAAGGCAGAAGTCTGGGTACTTTTATATGCAACTTCCTGTAATAAATACTTACTGTGTATCCAAACCCCAAATATTTTACAAATCCTGCAAGACATATTTATGATAAAATGCCAACTCTAATACACACGTTAATATTCACCAATGTTTTCTTGCTTCATCAGTCAAGACTTGAGGTTTGGATGCTTGGCGTTCTTTGGTTAAGAGGCTTAAGTCTTAGTGTAGGTAATACAACACTTCCTTGTCAGTGTTTTAGAGTAAACCTTACGCCCACATGCTCACAGCAGGAGTCATCTCCAGGAGCAGCAGACTGGCTGCGGTGGCATGTTTCTCAATCCCTTAGACTTTGAAGGTGAAAATTTGCTGGAGGGTTCTCTTTGTTCACTTGTTTGTTTTGTTCAGGCTTTTGTGGGAGACAGTGTACTTGCTTGTTGCATGCACATCTTTTTTAATCTTTGAGAGATAAAAAAAAAAAAATCTGATGTTTACACATAATCTGTGAAAGCAATTTTATATCTTAATCATACCTATAGAAACTTTCTTTTAAATAAGCAACAAATATATTATTATGTGGCCGAAAAAAATGTTTATGAACTGAAATATACATGTATGAATGAAAATGTATATTTCATTGTCCAAAACCTCCAGTTTTATAAAGCAGGTGAACATGCATGTAGAAATTCTTTGATTTAGCTGTCCCTTAAATATCCTAAAACAACATCTTGCACACTACAGGAGAAGACTAAGAACAGAATACCTTGTTCTTTCAAAGAAATTTATTGCTTCAGTAAATCTAAGGAAGACTTCTTTTTTAGAATGGGCCATGGAGTAACCCCCTTCTTTCTGAGATGCAGTGAATTGTAAAACTACCAAACAAACCCTCTTGGTCATAAACCCACACAACAAGAACGGCCACATTTCTGAGGAAAATGAAGAATAAAACCACTTTATGTCTCAAATTTGAAACTATGCAGGTCTGGAGTACCATCTCAGGACTATGCTCCAGTGATCATGACTCCTGGTGAGGTGCATAAAGGAACATATAAGAATCCCAGATGAATGAACTATTGAACTGTGGTGGAGCATCTCTATAATGGCATCATAGCGCCATCCGAAGGTCAGTAGTAAATTGAACCAGAGTTGTAATGGATTCAATAACTTCTCCCAGTAATCAGCAAGGGTTAATGGTAAACTGTGGTTTTATACATATTTGACATTTATTGTGTTAGATAGAAAGGTGTCTCCAGTTGTTTTTTTTATCATTTGAATATTATTATTTGGTATCAACTTCATTTAAAATCCACAAACCTATATAGTCCAATGAAGCATTCCTCTTGAAGTCCAAGCTATGCATAATACAAATGTTGACTTGTCAAAAGGCAGGAAAAAATTCAATTAAAAAAATGCATAGGCTAATGACGTGAAAATGTTTGTGAAAATAATAGATTGTTAAAAGAAGCATACTGAAAAAGCTGACCAGGTCCTTTATTTCTCAACCATGATTACTGTAAAATGAATGTCTCTCCAAATATTATCAATACAAAGAAGATGAAACGGTAAAGGATCAAAGAAGCCATAAAGTCATTACTCAGTGAATTATGTGAAAATATGCACACCTTGAAACTTTTCAAACAGTGCATACACTTATCCTGTTGGCTTTTTTGGTAAGTTCTAATAGTTTCCAAACTTAACCCTTTCCTTTAGGTTGCCATTTCCCCTGTTTATCCCCTTACTGGTCATCATACATTTAGATTTTATCATTGCAATTAAATGCAGCAGAATTTGTAGGAAACACGGTTCTCCTCTTTGGTTTAATCTGTTCCTCTCCGACTCTTGTGTTTCCCAGCCTCCTGCCTGTGACCCAGAAACTGGTTAACTGGTTGTGGTCATTAATTTAAAGAGTGTCTCAAACTTGAAAAAAAGAGAGGAAGCTGCTGAAGAGAAAAATCATGTATTCTTTACCAAACTTTTAGCACTTGCTTTATTTAAAGGGGTCATGACCCATTGTAAGCTGAAAAGTAAAGCTACGGTGTCCTGCATGATATTTTTTACCAGTGTTGTTCAAAAATGACTGCTGACGCACAGATGTCACATTTGGTCAGATCGTTTCTTATGCCTTTTCTTATATTTGGAATAGGGAAATAAAACAAGGGGACAGATCAAAGACAGGAAGCTTCATTGTTAAGAGGAACTGATAGTAGTCTCCACATAATGAAGGCACTATGTAGAGAAAATAAAACAGCATATATTATTAAAAAGCATTTACAAAATAATGAATGGGAAAAAAATATATGTATAAACAATGTGCATACACTTAAACCCAGAATTATTCATGTCCCAGTTAAAAAGTTATGTTTTTACTTTTATCACCATTTCTCTTCTTTCTGTAAGGAATAATAAATACTAATATTATTAAAACCAAGTCCCAACTTTAAAACAATTGACAATCTAAAGATTAGAGCGGTGACTAGCAGGTTTTCCAGTCTGAAAGACTTGGAGTTCATCACCAAACTTAAATAATAATAACTTTTTGCAAAGAGTTCATTAGCAGTTATACAGTTTGATGGGTTCCAATGCAGAAAAAATACTCTTCCAATGGTAATTGATAAGAGCATAAGTTTTTTGTTGTTGTTGTTGTTTAAATAATATGGAGAATTTCAATTGACAACAGAAAACAATCTCATGTTATGTCCTATCAGAAAACAAACTTTGTGGTAATTCGCTTTCTATTCTATAGTTAAGACATGTGAATTTATTTGTTCATATTCTCCATTTACTGTTATACAACCGTTGCTGATTTATCCAAAGCTAAAATCAGGACTTTTGCAATCACCACAGCAACTCAAGGAGATAATGTTAACTGGGTTGCTTCCAATAAAAGGGAACATTTTTGATTGTTGCATCCCATTCCTTAAACAAACTATTTATTGGACCAATTTTAAAATCTCAATTTAAAATCAGTAATGTAGAACAATGAAAATCTCCCTCCAGTCTAATCATAGCTCTTACATTTTTCTGTTGACACATTATTTGGGAAAATATCCACATCTTTATAAATCAAAAGATCAACATTTATTGTGTAATACAATCAGAAACTTTGTTTAACATTCCTCAGTGTAGAGAAGTGTTAATGTCTATACCAACAGCATGAGACGTGACAACAATACAAAAATCACATTAATAAAATAAAGAATTTAAGACACTATTTTTGCCAGTTTCCATTGTCTTGTCAAATGAGTGGCTTTATAATATGCAACCATCTCTGAGGGAGAACTTTTAAGAAGTCCCTTTTCAAAGAAAATTTAAGAACATATAACATTTAGTACAACCTACTTATTACTTGACAACTGCTGATAAAAAATGTTCAGCTTCACACTGACAAAATTAACATCATGCATAATTTAAGATCTGGCATGGAATTTGTAAACAATCAGATCCAAATCGTTACTTCCTGTGTTAAAGTGACCTACCCAACTCTCCATCATATGTTCAACTCAATCCCTCTAGTCTTGCAATCTATTGTCCCTGACCATGCAAACCATGAGCAGAGTGAAGACAATGATCATAGCAGCTATGAGTATTTTTAATTAAAAAACATGATTACCTTATTCTGGTTTCCAGAACTTTTCAATCTGGCAAAGAAAGCGTCATTTTCCACCAGTGTTCTATTGGGCTCAGTGTCAGTGGAGTTCACCGATATTCCCTTAAGCCAATGTTTATTTGGCAGTCTGCTTCATGTTCTGTTGAACTACAAACCTTTAACACAGCCTGGAATACCAAGGGAAAATATTTTCTCTGATTACGATATATTTTTCTATCTATTCATCCCTCTGTACGCCTGATCTTCAATGTCTTACATAAAAGACCTCCCCTGAGAAAACTGAGTATCACCGTATTTGATTGTAAGGATAGCATTATTAAACTCCTTCTTGATGTGTTATCTTCACATTGATGGTAAAATTGTTAAATATTTGATAAATTTGATGAATATAAAAGAATTTTTTCTGTTAGTTATTCAGTTCAAAGTGATGGGTGAGGGTCTGAGGGGGGAATTTCTGGGAAACTGAAGAGGAGCAACTGAAGCCTATTCCTTGTAGCCTGGGGTATATTGTGTGAGTCTATATTAGTTGGGTACAAAGCAGATGCCTAGAATATTTTGTACAGTGTTCTCATGGTTCTTATTAAATTTAAATATTTGATAATTGCCTGCAACATCCAGTTTTGAGATCTGAAAATAGAAAATGTGAACTAGATGTAAACGGCAACATCAAAAACTTTTTTTTATTTGGTGAATTGAATAAGTGCCTGAATGTTTATGGTAGGGATGGGTCCTGCTCAAAAAAAAATTTGCTTTGAGTTGTTGATATCTGAATATATGCTTCAACAAAAAAGATCAGTGGTTTTATGCAATGAAAAATAGGGGAAAAGAGAAGCTTGCAGTATTTCAAACTGCCATATGGCTCTAAAATAAGAATATTTAGCTATTTTATCTCTAAAAATGTAAATGTAATCTCATGTCATTTACAGTAGAAGTCTAAATTGTACTTCTAACTTTAACATTTTCTGTTTTTAGAGGTCTTTCTGGATCAAGTTTGCATGCATTGCAAATCCATTTGTGGGTTCTTTTTAGTTACTGCAGCTTCCTACCAGTCCAAAAACATGCATGTAAGGTTAATTGGTCTCCTGTAATTTGCACTTTGTGCAGGGCTTACCCCACCTCTAGGACAATGATCGATTTATTATTTTTTTATTTAAAAATAATAATAATAATAATAATATATATATATATATATATATTTATTTATTTATTTATTTTTTTTAAATCCATCCATGCATCATTTATGTCACAACAAATTATGTACATTCTTGTGCCTTCCTTGAAGATTTTAATCTACAAAAACATGCAAGGAATATAAAACTAAAAATGTTGTGCATGGAAGATGTACATTGTCGGCTGTGCACTCCGTTTGGGGTAGAGAAAGTGCACTTCATAATGCCTTTAAGGAGCGTGTGTCACAACATTGCCCTTTTCCTTTTTGTTTTTTATTGGTATATTTCTGTCTTGGCTGAATCAAGTAAAACATGACACTTGGGCTTCAGGCTTTTTTGCCTCTGACTTTCATCTAACTGTTGGTTTAGAGAAAAAAGCTCTTTGACATGTGTAAGCTGATTTTTGCCAATTAAAGACCAGGCATGCCACGGTGTTCTAGACCAACTATAGAGGTTTCACAGCACAGGGGGTTTCAGTAGATAAGGTGCAGGAAATTGAGGGACTACAAACTCCCCCTGTAACTGGGTGGGATGTTGGGTTAGTTAATATCTGACTCTGTAAATACTTTTGAGGCTAAGGTCATTTACTTTCTATTTATCATTAGAACCACCAAGACTGAGTCAGTCTTGGTGGTTGAAATGAAATTTAAATGTCATTTATAAGGCTTTGGGATTCAGTATGTTAAAAGGTAAGGACTCTCTTTTTATCGTGTTAGGGAAGTGGCATGGAGCAAATAAACCATTTAGTACCATGCATGATTTCAGTGTTATTAAAGGAGGTCTTGCTGATGTGCATGCTGGGCTTCTTTAATTGCTCAGAGGGACACCTAATTGAGCAGAGCTATTACTGATGCTGCAGCTGTTTTTCTGCAGGAACAAGTCAAACAGACATGCTGTCGTAAAAAGAATCTGTGATGCACCTGGCAATAGGCTGCTTGTTGCCCAAAACCAGCAACCTCTGTCCCATTATGCAGGTGACTGTCCTGTCAAATTATATACAATAGTTACTTTTAGCTGATGGATCAGCAGTATGGGCTGTTTATCAATGATAGATTCTAGAATACTGAAAGGCCATCCTGCAGTCACAAATAAATCAATCTGCATCCCTTGTTTTACAAATTAATCAGCTGGATATTTTATTACAGCAACACAATTAATGATCACATCAGCTTAAGCTGATTATTTTGGGGGGTCTGATGTTTTATCTGCTAAAATTTGAAGGACATCATAATTTAATATGCACATCACTACAAAGTCTGGAAAATAACTAAACACCTCACCTCATAACAGCGCAGTAAAGAGATGGTCTAAAAGAGCAAATGCGATGTTGAATACTCTCCTGTCATAATCTTGTAGTTAAACAAAAACTGAAATGAATGGTTTACTTTCGTGAAATGTGTTTGTGGAAAACCCTAGCGCAAAGTGCCAGGTCGCCTGATGCAAATAAATGATAAATAAAGCATCAAAGTTGTAATTGAAAAAATACAAAAAACAAAAAGAAAAAAACTGTATGCTGGGATAAGTAAAACAAAAACTAGAAAGGATGGCAACTCGAGATTACAGGAAACATCACAGGTTTGGTAGCAGCTGTCCTGATTGACCGACTTGAAGTTGATGTGGAGTTGCAGGAAACTGAGGGACTTGAAACAAATGGCTAAACAAACAAATATCGCCGAGTGAACACAGATGCCATCTCATCAAAATAGTCCGTTGGTGAGGTTAAAATTGCAAAGGAAAATACCAGTCTACAAGTATGACCTTGATTTAAAACAGTTCTGTATAATTTTGTGCTTCTTCTCCTCAGTGGGACAGCAAGAAAGATACATGTAAATAATAGATGACTTGTCATTCATCACTGTCATCACCATGACATGCAGGAGGAAATAACAACCCAGTTGGGGCGTGCCACTTCCTGTGTGCTGCTATTCTCTTCAACTTAAGTCATTACATGGCCTTGCAGAATGTCAAATTCTGTGAACACTTTGCTTTCATGGTTGGAAACTTGTAATCATCAATCACCTCCGCAAACGTTCACAGCTATGTGCACAACCTGATTTAAATGGTTTGAATGACACTGAAAGACCAAGCATCAGTGAATTTAAGGCGTATTTACCTGACAGATCCCCAATGGTCTCTATGTATGTAATGGTTAACTTTTAATCAATAATTTAACATCTTGTTGCAACCCTTCAATAACATAACCCATTACTTGTGTACTTGAAGACAAGTATTTTAAAATACATTGCATTTGTACGCTTTCAGGTACAAAAACAAAGTTTTCTTGTTGATCTTTTAAAACATCTTGAGGATAAATAAAGATTTTCCACAATAACATTCAGCTGCTCTAGAGGAAAATTCATTGGTATTTTAATGTATTATAGGGAGAATATTCAAATGGATGGAATAAACGGAACACAAGTGCATTAATTTTTAAAACTATACAACCACAAAAAAAGAATTCCAGCTTTAAATTCAAAGTTTAAAAGTAACAAAATATAAAATTTCCTGGAAATTTGAAATAAGAAGGTGCATCATGTGATGCATTTGGATAAGTCTTGTTCATACAGAATAAATGACATCAGATGCTGCCAAAAATATGATTGTAAAAGGTCTGGCTGTCAACAAAACTGCAGCAAAGACATGGTTTTCATAGCAAGGAAATATTTCTTTGCGCTGCATAGTCCAATAAATAAATAAATTTTTTAAATTTTGATATTTCAGATTTACTTAAGATAAATAATGATTTTTCAGGGAAAAAGGTGAAAACACAGCAATGTGTAAGACTAAACCATAGCTCTTAATTGCCTGTAACAAAATACAGCTACAAGTTGCTTGAGGGCCTCCAGGTTAAGTTACATTTATAAATATTGAAATCTTTATGAACTTGTGTAAAACTAATTACCAGAGGCTGCATATTTCACAATATTTGTTGACATAGAGAAAACTCAACACATTATCCGTATCCATTAAACCAAAGAAGAGCTGACACTTTGTTGAACAATACATTTCGGTGGCTACACTTGGCTGAGAATCTGAGCACTTTGCCGTGCCAAAAAAAATTATTTCTCAGATGCTGAATCATGCCCTGCTTTGCTTTTAAGCAATCACTTACTTACTGACAAATGTATGACAAATAACATCTTTTGTTTATAATAATTTGCACTTTTAACTAGCAAAGAAAGAGAGCCATACGTACCTTTGATTGAAGCTGTTCTCCTTCCTATGACAGTGTAGTGTAACAACTCTATGACCCTCACTTCTGACATCCTGACTGACTGTCCACATAACTGGGTTACTGGCTCGAGCTCCCAGGAACACCACTCCATCCTTGATTTTGACTCTGAAACACACAAATTATTCACTGATGAAAAAGAAGACAGTGTGCTAGATTATTACATAAAATGCAATCAGAAACAAGTTCTCGGCAGTATTTTATTCTTTAAACAGCACTCTACTCCTCACTGCAAGACATCTACATGAAATGGCCTTAAAGTTTTTGATACATTAGCCAATGCTGTACGCTGCTAGACCATTGCAAGGCCATAAAATGTTTCCAATATACCCACTAAAGCTAACAGAAGAAAGCTGGTAACTCTTTGGGAAATCCAGCACATGTCCTGTATTCTTCAAGCTCTCCTGAAGAGCCTCATCTCTCCAAAATTAGACTGACACTTTTGAATAATTAAAACTTGAATCCAGAAGAAAATTTCCTGCTCTCAGCCACTTGTGAAAGGTTATATTTGAACAGCAGCCTAAAAAACAGTTCTGTCATATGGCTGTGAAGAGATTTTGCATAAACTTCCTGTGAGCGTTTAAATCACCATTGGCAATAGGGTCACTTATAGAATGTCATGTATAACATTTTGTTGGATATCTTTCAATTTTGTTGGAGATCTTGATATTGTTTTATGGTAATCATGCTGTGGTTTTGCCCCAACTTTTCTATACTGGTGCCATCATAGTGTTAAGGTAGAAAGCCAGCTGCTTTATCCATAGTGTGGATGGTTTCTGGGCAATTACTACCTCACATGGTGACGCTGAGATACAACAGGGCAGGTCTAATCCAACCTCATTGACACTAACATCCTGTTACAAGACATACAAAAACAGACATGAGGTATGAATGTCTCTCTGAGTTTTCTGCAAATGTCAAAAGTCTGGATCTTCTCTCAGTATTTTTTTTATTTAAATAAAAATGTCTTGTCTAGTTTTTCAGCTCTGTCACTGTCGAACTTTATGTTCAAAATAAAGATTCCGAAGTACCCATTTCTGCCAGGAGTAACATTGACAAGTGAATAAATAAAGAAAAGGCTGCAGGAAGCACACGCGCATTTGTGGAGCGTAAACTTTAAAGTGATTGTGATGCATTACAGTCAATAGTTTTACCTCAGACCCTGAAAGTGGAAAAATGCTTCCTGTAGATCCTAATGACAAGAGAACCCTCAAAGTCTCAAGCCTCCTTTGGAATGCCGAAGCATGACTAAGCCTATAAACCATTTTTTTTTTTTATTAACAGTTATGAAACATAACAGAAAAAAAGATGAATCATTAGCTGTGTAAAATAGGATTCAGGATTAGCAAGCATAAACCAATTAGGAATAATTTTGTAGTCAGAAACATTTTGTATATACTTCACTATATGTTAAACCTCAGAGTAATGTAACAGCAGAAAGGTAATTGTCTTCCTGCACCTGAGATTTGTAAAACACTTCAATTTCTGCACCACCTGCCCAAGCCTTTTTTATCCTGCTATCATTTCCATTATTCATGGTCACAGTATGTGGGCAGATATACAAATGCTGTAAAAAGTATGACCTGCTTCCTTTTCTGTTTACTGGTATAGCTCTCCATATCTTCTATTGTCACATTAAATTATCATAAAGTAGAAGAGTTGCTTTTACGTTTTATTTTGCCTTCCCAACTTCCTCATACTGTAAACATTCAAACCAATATATGAGGGCAAGATAGGAGACAAAACCTGGTCCAAAACACAGAACAAAAAAGCTTAGAGACTTTTCATCTAACTCCATTAGATGAAATGGAGTTTGGGTCTATTTAGCACATCCAAAATATTTTGGATGTGCTAAATACCTTAAAAAGATGAATACAAACGCTGTCCTGGGTAGATAATGACATGACAGTCCATGCAGCAGTGCTTAGAGGAATACAGTCATTACCTTGTCTAAGTTCAACCAGTCACCTTTGATCTTATCCAATCTCTGCAACAGTAATAATGGTCCTTGTGGTTGCTGCTCCTTAGAATGAGAGTAAAAGGGCATTGGTGTGGTAACTGAACACAGTAACGAAGGGGAGGCGACTGATTGCTCTTTTGCTTACTGTTTTCAGGTTGTCACCTTATTGAAAGCACATAAATGACTGCAATCATGACGACATTCGAACTGGCAAAGAGGGAACTAGAAAGACCATCTTCCAATTGAGGCTGGTTGCAAATACCACAATAGTGTAGCAAGAACATGGAAAAAATGGCTTCTTTTTCCTAGATTTATTTAGGAGATGAACTCTGTTGGCATTATCACTCAATGGTGCCACGGCAAAAATGACAATACACTACAATATCTGTTTACATTTTTTTCTATTCATCAAAAGACTGAAAAATAAACAAATCAAAAAGAATCATACTGGCTTGTAGAGTTCCAAGATTGCAAAATGTTTTAGTCTTAAGTAACCAAGGGCATTATTACAAAAGACTTGCTATATTTTTAGTAGAAAAATTAAGGACACCTATTGGTGCTAAAGCCATGGCTTTATTGTGCTGTCTGTGGTTCACTATAAGCAGATCCATGGGCTCAAATAAGTATTATGTTTCATATTTAAGATTTGAAGTGCTTGTTGCAGATTAGGGGCATTTCTGGCCTATTTGGTCCACCCATATGAAAAACTATTACTATTGCCAATTTCAGAATTAATTCTGAAATTTGTTTTTACAGGCAATTTACTTGACACAGTTGCATTATTATCACAATACATTTTATATTATTAAAACTGCAGAGTTATTAAGGATGGTCTAAAGAAAAGAATTGGCTAAAATATCTTCACTTGTCAAACATTGCACAGCTAGTTTTATTATGTAGAAACAGAGCAAGCATATTTCATTATGTCGTTTTATATAGAGTTTTAAAATCAATTTCAGTATTGTCTTCTATTAACTCATTACTTTAAAGCTAAGGTAATGCGGACACAATCCTGCTAAATTCAATAACACACTGAGAAAAGGACAAAACAAATCTTGTACTGATCTACACAAAACAATTTTCAGGAATGTGTGGAAAATGTAGCTGTAATGCTAAACCTAGCTAACCAGGAGCAATAAGTTAAATTTCAGCTTCTGTGTCATATTTCTTTTTTTTCTTGCTCTACTGCAAGAAAAGTAGTATGTATTAGTTACATTAAGATAATTTCTGTTTTCCCCAGTGCCTGTCTCTACCTGTCAGTGTGTAAAAGGCAACCTCGTCCCATAGGTCGCCAGTTCATCACAGGGCACTAGTTTAGATAATGTTTTGTGATTATATTTGGCATTTCAGAATAAAGTTCCATTTAATCAGTTACTTAAATACATAGTTAGATGAATTGACCCACAACGAGTTTTAATGAAGCAGTTGTGAAATGCATGATTGGGTTCTCCCTCCATTCCTTCCTATCCCTCATGCAGTGCATCACATAAACATTCTAGCATGTGACACACTATATTGAGCAGTGGGTCTAAATTAACTAACAACAAGTCATGAATAAGATTGGTTTGGTTAATGTGAGTTTTGGTAAGGGGGGGCAATCACTGGAGTTACGAGAGGCAACAATAAGGGAAAGCAATTTGAAAGAAGGCTCACTTTCACGTACATCAGCACATAAAGTTGCCTCATTAATTCTGTGAAAACCTCTATCTGTAAAATTAGTATTTACAGAAGACAGAAAAGACCATTTTAAACTCCCTGTTATATACCTGATTGACTTCTAGAAACAACACCAGCAGAGGAAAAAAACAACACTCCCTTCATTCTGAGCTCCCTTATGAATGTTGAAATGTTGTTAGTTTATTGATATATTTAAAATGAGGAATGCAGTGATGTCTGTTATGCTGAGCAATTTGAGCAACATAGCTTTGATATTAGGTTTCGAGAGTCCAAGGCAAAGTCTGACACAAAAACAAATCTTTGTTACAGATTGATAGTGTGGGACCCAAGTACCAGCATGTAGATTGAAAGTTCAGGAATACATGGAGAATCTTTATCAATCCAAGGTACAAAAAATAAAAAAGCAGGGCAACTTAACCACATGCATGCCCACGGTAAAAATCAGAGATGGATTTGAGCAGTGACTGAGAACCCACATATACTGATCATGTCCTCATCATGGCATTTGCTAGAGGGGAGAGGAAACTTATTTGGAAGCAAGTAAACAATTTGTCTTGAATGTTCATTTGGTAGAAGCAGGAAATACTGGTAAACATAAGGATTTGAGTGCATTTGAAAATTGTGATTGCAAGACAATTGGTCAAACAATCGCCAAGACTGTTCAGTACCTGTTTGGTGGTCTGCAGCAGTCAGGGAGTGCTTGATCCAAAGTTCCCCAACAAAGGAACAAAGATGAACAAATAGAGTTATTATTGGCTAAGGTTCGTTGTGGTATGTAAGAGCTGATAGGTGTCCCAAATGAGCTGATCTCACAAACAGACTGAATGGCTCACACTGCTGAAAAACTTAATGCTGATCCCAATAAAAAGGTGTTTGGTCGGTATGGAGCAGGAAAGCTGCAGAGTAGTCAGGTTGCTAATGTTAAGAAGCAATTATTCAGATTGATCAGAATATTTCTCTAGACAGTAACTTATATTTGAAATCTTTGCAAGTCCTTATACATTGTCATACAGTCTGAAAGCTGACAGATTAAAAACAGTATAATTGATAGTGTGTCAATAACAACTTGATTGCTTTGCTAAATAAAAACCTGAGGAATAAAAATCTCCTCTGGAAGGGGATAACAATAATAATTGAACTAACATTTGGTTAGGAAAAAAAATGTCAGAGTATTAAAACCAAAACCACAAGTTAAGTTAATGGCAACCTTATAAGAGATCAATGTGTCATCCTCTGGACACAATAGCTATCCACACCAATATTCCTGGCTGTCAAGCCTTAAATTTATAGGATGTTTCATATGGCAGGTGTGTGACAGGCACATAATCTAGCACTGCCACCCGGTGAATAATTGCTAAAACTGCTGAACAAGACATGCAAAGACGTTGATAGATGCAGATCATTACCCTACAGTAAAGGCTGTATCACATCTATACTGTGTCTATTTTCACAGTAGAAGTAGGCATTATTGTTTGCTACTGTCCACTCAAATTGCTATTTGCAACTCATGATCCATTTTCAAATTAGCATAACATGTTGAATAAAGAGGGGATCAAAATAAACTTAATCCTTTTAAAACACAGGTGTCCAACTCTAGTCCTCAAAGGCCGGTGTCCTACAGTTTTTAGATGTGCCACAGGTACAAAACACTGGAATGAAATGGGTTAATTACCTCCTTGTGTAGATAAGTTCTCCAGAGCCCTGCTAATGACTTAATTATTCTAATTATTCTATTCAGGTGTGGTGCATTGATGACTGTGTAGTGACAAAGAAAATGCAGATGTGTTTATCAAGTAAGCATATTGGTGGGAATAAAACAAACTGTTTGTTTTTGAGCTTATCAGAGAAAATATCCTTTCTTGGTTTGTTTCTTTTTTTGGGAAAAGGAAGTGTAAAGGTCTTCATAGTCAGCTCAAGGGTGGAAGAATAGCTTGAAGTTAGAGGTGTGTGGGCAGAAAGACAAACCAGCAGAGTGGATCAGATAAGACATGTATTCCATCACGCGGATGAAAAGGGACGGATGATGGGGAAACATTTGAAGAAGGGGAAGATTTTGATAAAAGATTTTATTGGATAAGTGGCTCGAATAAAAAGAACATGTTTTCCAAGAGTTACTGCATCACTCTTGGAATACATGCTCTCTATGTTGATGTTATATTTTAGTTAACAGAAGAAACATCAAATCCACCTCAACAAAATTTCATTGAAAATACAGAGAAAACACAAAGTTTTTATCTGAAGGACATGGAAATTTGGTTAAAAACAGAAAAAGTGAAACGGTATCTTAATAATGATGTTTACTGGTTTGTAAATGTGGTTGAAAGATGAGCAAACCAATCCTCACATTCAATAGAAATGAACATTTAAATATATTTTCATAGACAAGAAAAAAAAAAAAAGGACAAGCAAATTTGAAAAGCTATACAAATAATGGCCATGGCACAAAAAAATAAACACAAAATATTAATATAACCAAAGACCAAAAGGAAAAAATCTGTTCACTAAATTGCAGTCTAGTTATGTACTTACAGTGTGCACTGTCGTGCCAAAGGATCCACTTAAAACCTCTTTATTATGATTTTACGTGATAGACAAACACAAAGCAGCACATACCTGTGAGGTGGCCTTCAGAATCTTTGCAAATACATGTCTAAAAAGTGTGGCATGCTCTTGTACTCAGCCTATTTTTATAGTGGTAATGCATTTTATTATTATTGTAAATACATCTAGTCTATAAATAGAATAGAGGTATTCAAAATATGAGAGAACTGTTAGAGAACAATGCTGCACTATTACCAAGGACTGTAGACAGTAAGCCAAGGATAATGTTATAAGAAACTTTACCAGGGTTAGATTATAAAATTAAATTCCAAGCTGTGAATATCTCACTCTCCATGAAACGATCTGGTGATGTAAAGAATATGGCAGAAATGCCCTGTTGAAAGGGCTACATTCAGCTATGCAATTCACATCAGCTTGTGAAGTATTGCTTTTAAATAAATACTTCCTGCAGAATCTAATAAAAAATGAAAATAAATACATAAATAAATAAGCTGTACTGTAATTAAATGAGTCAACATAAATCAGGATACTTGACAAAACTTCTCTGCAGTCACTTATAAGGACTATTCACAAAGCCAGATATTTGGACCAAACCAGATCCACTTTTTAAACAGTCAAAACTACTTAAATTTATTGACATTGCATCTTATAATTGTATCAGTAGTCATCAGGTGCAAGGGAAATAAGAGACAATTACCAGAAAACATTCAATATTTCTTTAAGACACGCGACAGATACAGCAATTTAAGCAGGAAATATAAAATTTTAAATCTTAACCATGCAAACAACTTCAAAAAGTTTCTATGTATCTTTTTTTGATGCTATATCATGGAATAATACAAACGAGGATCTCATAATCCAAATATTACAGTGTTCAACAAAAATGTATAAAATGTGTTGCTAGAAGCATATAACGGATCAGCCCAAATGTTTCTTATTGAAATGGCAATGACAAAGAGGCCCACATATATGTAGATATGTATGTATGTATATATATATATATATATATATATAACACCCCACTAGTAACTGGGGTGAAGTTACTAACTTAAACTGACTGGTAGAGTGGCTATTTGGGTTCTTTAAGTTCTGGTAGATACCACGCAGATTTACCTATATTGAGTCAATTCTTACTCGTCTAATTACCATACACACCTTTGATGTAACGTAAATAACTCCAGACAACCAGCTAACTGAATAGCTTCTTTTAATAAGAACATGAAAAAATAAATCCTTAGCTCCAAATGAGGCTACACAATACCCCAAAATGATCAAAAACCTAAATATGGAGAAATGCCATTAACTCCCAATGTTAAATGTTTCCCCAAAATAAAATAAAGCCGATAAGGCACTTTTCCTTTTCAGTCCCATGTTTCACTCACTTTATCTTTGTGTGTGTGTGTGTGTGTGTGTGGAGGGGCGGGGGGGTATGAAAAACCCTTCTTTTTAGCTGTTGTTTTACTATAACAAGAATTCAACTTTTGTCCCTAACAGAACTCCATACCTTTACCGAAAAATATCACATATGAGCCCATACTCTCTCACACACACACTGTCGGTATGAAGTTTTCGTTGCAGGCCTGATGAAGCTAGGGTACAAAGTCGCTACGAAAATCCTCTTCTCCTAGTTTAAACAATGAAACCAACTCAGACCTGCTCGCTCAGCCGACGTCCTTTCCGTCCAGGATGCTTCGCGAGTCCAACTTCTTTTAGCACAACTCCGCCACACGAGTTGCAGAACCACTCCTCATTCGAGCTGGAGCCAGTGTCGCCATGTTGACACCTTCCTCTCGCCACTTCGAATCAGCCGAAATTTTCCTCCGTGCTTTTCACTACAAAACACTTCGGCAGGTATCCTACACACCGTGTGCAGGTTTACTTGTGCAGATCATGCACGAAAAGGTCCATTTCCTTTTCCCACTTCAACCTCTGCACGCATTAGCACCTGTCTCTCCATGCTTCCTCCTTGTCTTCTCGCACGTTCTTCTACCTTCTTCTTCCCATCATCCCATTGTCCTGTTTTTTTAATTATTTTTTTTTTCCCACTCTGTTGAGTTCACTTGTCCCTCGTTAACCTAAACTACTTTCACAGATAGGAGATTCAATACAGTCTTTAAATTAATAAAATAATTGATCAAACAAGAAATGCAAGTACACAAGTCACCTCCAGAAAAGCTTCAGCTTTCTGCTTTTTCCATTATTTCTCACGTTACTCACGACACTAACCAATCCTCACATGTAATCACTAGCATAAAAAAATTACAAAAGCAATAATACAAGTTTCTCACTTACATTTTTATTATATCTAAAACCAACCTTGTAAATATTTTTGCATATATTAAAGGGCCTTAAGTACATGGTTTTTTAACCAGGGGCTACATATATAATTTCTGAAATAATTTTTAATAGGCTACCTTTCCCCCTTAAATTGTTTAACTGGAGAATAAGCCAAATTGCACTGAGCTTGTTTTGCAGGCCCTCAATTGACAAACACCTGCGACCAATCCTCTTATGAAATAAGTACAGAAACTGTAGAGAATAACAAACAGGTTTTCTTGTCTTCTCTCTCGCTCTCTTTGCTCCCCTCATTCATAAACAAAACCATCTCCATTACCTTTGGGAAAATTAAATTAAATAGTAGCCACTGACACATGAACCCCGGCTGGGACCTGGACCAGTAAATTAGGAATGTGAAGCAGGGCGGGCGAGGAGATGCCCTGAGTCAATTAGCTGGTCGGTGAAGTGTTTTTAGGGGTGAGTGAACCACCGGCAGATGTGGTGATAAAGAGGGAGTTAATTCAATTAATGAATTTGATGCTGCTCCAGCCATTATCAGAGCCAGTAAGGAGTGCTGGTGCGGAGCAAAGCTGCAAACACAAAACAAGATTAACACTGTCTGATAAGAAGGATTCGCCAGGCAAAGCTCATCTCTATGCACACAATGCACTGGGCCTCTCCTTGTGTCACTCCTTTGTCTCACTTTCAGCACATCTCAACTCCTATCTCCATCTGAATGTCTATCTTCCCGCTTTGAAACAATTGGCTTTTCTCCCTCTTTCAACTAACCTATCCACCATTGGTGTTCTATGCTAGATTCATTAATTTATTCATAAAAAGCAATCAAGATATCCTACACGCCATTAGTCATGCTAATTTGTTTCATTTAATTTAACTTACTTCAGTGAGTAAACTTTCATCATGTAATTTAAAGGTCTACTGACTGAAACATCTTAATTAAAGTGCCTACAAGTAACTGTAAGTTTGTTGCAACTCTTGATCAGTTCAAATTTACAAGCTGGGCTAAGTATAGAGTTGATCAAATATATATTAAATAAAACATTATTCATCCCAATTATTGACAACCTATTTTATTTAAAGCGCAAAGAAGGAGTAAGTCACAATAAAATATGTTAGACATGCAGCAAATATTTCAATCTCACCACTTCTAGTCTGCACCCAGAAATACAGTCCCACTGTTCTACTTGGATGGGCTTGACATATTCAAAGCCATAGTTTGGAGGGATGTTAGAAATGATGGAAGAAACTTTGCAAAAGTTTCAGTCCAGAGAAGGAAATAAAAAAAAAATTGGGTGAATGAATTATGGTCTTATAAACTAAACTAGAAGTCAAAATTTTGTTTTTAAAGGACTTGGGAGTGCCCAAATTAAAACCTGTGGAGCCACTGGCAATGATCTGTGGACAAGAAACGTCCTCAAAATAAGCCATGATTTCCATTGAAGAAATCACTTAATTATTTTTATTTCAGTTCTTTATTTTATCTGTGCTTATGAGAAGTTTTAAAAACAAGTGCACTCCCTATGAGGCTGTGAGAAAAACTCTTGGTGAAACACTGGTTCAACTGAGTTGGACACTGTGTAATCATATATCTCAAAGTTCATACAATAAAATAAAAGAATAAGAAAAAAAACTCTGTACTGAATGTTTTTACAACCTCTCATCCCTTAATGTTAATGCACACTCTAATTTTATCTGGAGGCTGTTCAGTAAAGCTGTGTTAAATTGGCTTAGCTCTGAATTTTAACCTTTTGAAATGCTAACTTCACTTCACTTTGGAAAAAGAAGAGGGAGGGGGAATCCATCACTGGCAAAGATCAATATCTGTATTATCAAGACAAAAGAGGAGATGGGTCTGTTTTGAGAATATCAGAGTTGAGAAGAGTTTAAATGTTCTTCTGAAAAGGGACAGGTGTAATAAAAGGAATTTCTACTAAGTGTTACTTAGTTATACCTGAAGTGGATTGATTTCAGTTCTTTGAAATTTGGTCAATGCTGACTGTCACCAAACAAGAGACACAATTACAATCAGGTGGTCATACAAGCCACTGTACTGAACAACAAAATGCTTTGACAATTTACTTTGGAACTACTGGGAGAGAAAAATTATTGATAGTTTCAGGCATTCTAGGCATTGTTTGATACTTCAAAAGAACAATTTAGTGTCTCATCGATGGCAGGAATAAACATCTCTCTCACATTGCTTATCTTCTCATTGGCAGGGAGAATGACTGACACGTGGAGCCTAGATGCAAGCACTGGAAAATCCTTGGCATCATTAAAAAAAAGAAGGGATATAAAGCAAATATCAGAGGGAGAACAGTCGAGTTCAAAGGGAAAAAAAGTTGGGCGATGTGACTTGTCATCTGACGACATTGACAAATTCCTGATAGGTCAAGAGCAACTCCCATATCATGGAGAGCCTAAGGGGAAGATTTATGTTAACATGGCTGCATAAACTCAGCCTTTGATCGTGTCCAAAAAAACCCAAAAACTCATTCATCTTATAAAGTTTAGTAACGTGCTAATCTTATTTAAGCTTTAGTTCTAAGAATTTCCTCATTTCCCTTCGAAGAAATAGCAAACTAGAAGATAATTCTAAGGCCTTAAAAATATTTAAGGTACTGATGTATTTTTATTCAAACTAATACATTTCAAGTCACCTGAAAAAGAAAACAAAACATCAATCAGCTCTGTACCTTCAATAAATGAATGATTATTACCTTTACTTGGCTTGAAAGTTATTTAAAAGTCTAGATACTGTGCAAAGAATTATTCAGTCCAAAACACTGAAATCAGGGGATCCAATCATTTCTATGGCCACACTTGTATAAAATCCTCCACCTTGGCATGCAGACTGGTTCTACAAACATTTGTAAAATAATGTAAAAAATAATGGTTGCTCTCAGGAGGCCAGTGAATTTCATCATGGTACCATGACAGACTGCCATCTGCTCAAAAAGTATGGTGGTGAAATTGCCTCGCTTCTAAATATTAATCACAACATGTTGGTTTAATATGACAAAGTGGATGGGATTGGCGATAACAGCCACTTATCCATGAAGGGCATATAAAATCCCACAGTGGTGTTAGCGGATCCTGAGGGCAAAAGAGAAGAGTTTACCAACTCTCTCAAGAGTCAGACGTTACAAACCTTCAGCCTTCTTACAGGATTCAGATTAGTTTAAGAACAGTACATGGAGAGCTTCATTGGTTAGATTTCCAGGGACATGTAATTGTATCTGAGCTTTACTTCAGCTAGTTCTATACAAATATCAAGTTCATTGGTGCAAGGCACCCTGCCACTGGACACTAGATCGGTGGAGACGAGCCTCTTTAGTGACACCCAGTTTTACCATCAGTGTCTGGAGATATGTATCATGTGCACAAATGGATGAATTTATGTTTATTAGTTTTAATCAAGGTGGTTGCTTGTATTCTACTCAGCTGCAGCAAAATGTTTGTATCATATATAAGAACAATGAGCAGATTTCAGAAAAAATTGGCAACAATAAAACACATGCTAGCATTTTGTAAAGAGGGCTAGGGGAGGATAGAATGACAAAATGTCATTAACAGAGATTCTTAGCAATCACCTTGAGCCAAGTTGCTAAAAATTCAATTCAATTAGATGTGTTCCATTAAGATTATTTTAAAATCCCTAAAATGTTTCTTGAACAACTGCATCATCACTGTCAACACCAGCAGGAAGAATTAAGAGAATGTATTTTTTGTTTTTGCAAGCAAATAGAAATATAGTGCCACACTAGCAAATGATGGAATTATCTTAAAGTTGTGTAGAATGTGGCATTTACTGATTTTTATGGATGGACTGTGAAGATAAAACAAATAAGATGGAACGTACACAGTAAAAAATGCCAGTGTCAAATTAACACCCACAGCGTTAATTTTAACACCCATAACGTGTCTATATATCTCCAAGTCAGCTGGTGTTAAAGTAACACTTTCCAAAGTGTTACAAGTTTAACACCCATTTTTTTGTTAAATTAACAC